>VZTA01017143.1:0-60874 GCA_013398855.1 Mohoua ochrocephala
TTCACAGATGTTGTGGAAAGTACAGGTTTTAGTGTGGTGCTGTTGTCACAGAAATGTGTTTGCCCAGCGGGTTCAGTCCAAGGTGGATGGAGAGTTTGGATTTAAATCGTGTGGACAGAAATTCTCTGTCCTGGTGGTCTAAAGAGACAGACTTTGATTTTTCCAGCTATTCGGGGTAGCAGAGCTGTGTCTCTTCTGGCAACGATGAGTTTAATGAAGTCTGATGTTATATTATGGTGTGTTAAGTTGGAAATGTAAAGTACAAAGGGTTATGTGGAGGGAAAATGATCAGTGAAAAATAGAACTGGCTGAATTGAAAAGACCAGTTTCTGGATTTATTCTTAATTTCTATTGTATTTCAATTTACATTTTTTAGAATACACTAGGATAGGGTTCTTAAGTACGATAAATTTGGAAAAGAAATTTAGTTGGGTGTGGCACGGTGTGAGGCTGTTGGTCATTTAACAGAATTCTTCCTTTTGGACCTTGAAAATTGTGTCTCAATTACTCTTTGAGGAAATAGAAATTATGGCTCTACAGAAAAAAAATGTGACTGTGTGGAGGTGAGAAAACAGAAATAATATTGGCATACAGACAGTGATCTTTAGATTTGATTACAAAGTTAGCAATGGTGGGGGGGGAAAAATCACTTTATTCAATTAAAGGCAAAATGTGGTCCAATAATGAAACTTATTCTGACTTCAAATACATCAATATTCTGAAATATCTAGTTTTTGATGACTTAGTTTTCCTTCAAGTACTGATGACTTCTGAATCTGGATTGTGAATGGAACCAACTCGTTAAGGGAAATAATATTGTTCAATGATGATACAAGAATATATTAATAAATTAGATATTAAGGAGTCTGCACTTCTAGTGTAGGTCAAATAAGGAAGAACATTTGCACATGTTATTTGGACGAAGAAGGGAAAGAAAAAGAACTTAAATCAGAATTAGTTTCTCCTTCTGTCAGTGATTTGCCAATACATCTGGGACAGTGTACTCTTATCTCTATCTATCTATGTATGTATATCTTAACTCATAGAAATGAGAATAAAACAGCTTATAAGTGGAGTCATCCTTAAGTAGAAGAACAATAAAGAGACACAGAGAGAAAATTAACTGGAAGAAAAGAATTTTCTACGTAAAAGACAATATCCTGTACTTTTGTTGGACCAAAATCAAATGCTTTCAAAAATGAGCACAAAATGAAATATTCTAGTAGCTAGATGTTGATCTTCACTGATAATTAGTTTTTTATTTGAAATGATACCTCAGATTTTCATCATAATGGTTTGCCTAGTGCAAGCTTATGTAGGTGGTGGAAAGTATCAGTGCAAGAAAGGTATCTAAATATCCTCCTTTCTTCAATAAAAACCAATTTTAGTTGAGTTACTTGCAGGTCTTTAACTTCAGAGAGAATGGTGAATGATGATTTTCTTTGAAAAAGAGACCACTTTTAAGTCCTTAAAATTTTCCCCTGAAATCAGATCTATGTAGGGAGAGTCATATCAACACCAAATTTCATTATGCAACTAGAGCAGAAAATCACATAAAAGGATCATTATCGTGAATAGTAAGAATGGCTTGGCAAAAAAATTTTCCTCTGATAATCACAGAATTGGGTCATTGTGTCTTGTAGATTTGTGGATTTCCTTTACTCCTTCTGGTCCCAAAGGGAAAAAAGGAGAGGAATGCTGTTTGCTGGTTAATACAATCCACATTAAATGTCAGCAGGGAAAGTCCATGCCATGTGAGAACAAATAGCTCCTAATCAAAACACAAAACATAAACTATATTCTCTTTTGAGAGATGTCTAAACAATGCTCTCCTGACTGAGTGAAATGATGAGCTTTTGACTTCTCCGTTTGCAAGCAGTTAAGGTCTTTGCCTCTCTTTTGCAGAGTGGAGGGGTGTAATGGGTAAAACCAGATACAGTTATAGGAATATTTCCTATTGATTAAAACAAAGCAGTGTGAGATCCCAGGGCTTTAGCAGGGCTGTGTCCGTTCAGATAAGAGAATACAATCTGTGTTTATAAGTCCCTTCATGATTAAATGTGTGTATATCTGGCATGTGCAGGTGTCTATAAATACACCCTTCTCTATAAATAGTACATTTTTCTAATTTCTTTCTTCTCGCTGATGTATTTATCACTTCTCACCTGAAGATACTGCGGAAATTTGCATACTCTTACTAGCAGTGGAACGTAGATCAGTTGAGGACTCTGTCTCATATTCTGCAGAATCGATCTAATTCCTTCTGCACGCCCCATGTCCTGGGTCGCTGCAGCAGTTTGTGGCCACTCATGTGCACCATGGAAGCCCACATTCTGTTTCCAAGCTGCACCATGCTAATTCTCCTCCTTCCTCTGGCTTCAGTTTTAAGATAGACTGACTAAAAGCTCTCTGTTTGCCTTCCTGCTCATAACCTGAGCACTTCATCAGAATTCTTGCACGTGAAAATACGTTGTGTGAGCTGGTGAGTGAAAGTTGCTTCCTTAATAGGAGCAGAAGAGAATTAACTCATTGGTGCTACCGAGAAGGAAATATTTTGGTTGCTGGGCTTTTCTTATCAGCAATAGTCTGTCGCTTAAGCCTGTTCCAGAATTCATGGGATGTTTAAAGCTCTGCCTCTGGGGATGCCTTCAGCCACCGACAGACAGAAGCACCAGAACTGGCTTTGTGGTTCTATTTCATATTTTCTTTATGGTTGTACTCTGCTCATGTGTATCCCCCGAACTCCTCATCTTGCTGACTGCTTCTCTGATGATGGATAGCTGCAACCTGTCATCAGTGTGCTGTGAGAACCTATTATAGTGTTATATATCATTAGGGACCCTTCTCTCCAGACAGGTTACTATTATATATCATTAAAATGATGGCCAGTAGGAACAGGCATCCCAGAGAGGGAATCTTAGAATTTTATGTGGGGAAAAAAATCCTAGTTTATAGGTGAGTTGGGACGAAAAAATATAATAGGTGGGAGTTGTGATATAAATAATATTAAAAATAACCGCTATTTTTTATATAAATTGTGTCTAAAAGAAGTGTTGAGATCATAAAAACAAACTCCTGCACAGCAGAAAATGTTTATAACTGAGGTTTTTATGCATAAGACCTACTGTGCTGTGACTCGCTGAATTATGACAGGTATGGCCAGAATGTGCAGAGCCAAGTCTAAGAATCACTCTGAAATGAAAGGGCACTGTAGAATTTTTCAGAATCTAAATAGCTACAGGACTCCCATTATGAATCTGCCTCTGCTGTTATATTATGGCTGCAGAACTCCCCCGGTGTCTCAGAAATAAACTATTTAAGTGATGACAACCTTGAGAAGCTGAGTACTGAGAGGAAGCTGTGGCTTCTGCTCATCAGAGTTCCCAGCCATATGGAAGCTGTAAGGAGCTGTGTGTGCATGTACAATTCCCATGGAAGTTGCCAGGAATTAGCTGAAGTTATCCAGGAATGGAGTTGGACATGGTGTGTGTGCTATAACCCTGTTACTACAAGTCTCTCAGCTTTTCTTGTCGGTGAGGATTTTGTAATTACAGAACCTTGATCACCTTTCTAATGCAAATATATCTCCTGCTGTGCATCAAAAAATGGGGTTGAACCTCAAAAATGATAAAAATGAGGATTATAGAGGTATATGGCTGAGGATGTGGAATGGGATGAGTCCTCCCCACACCACTGATGATGTGCTGCAGTGGGTGAGGCTGCTGGAACTCCTGTCCTCTGCGGCTCCCCTTTTCCTCTGTAACTGCAACAGAAATATTTACCTGCAAACCAAATGGTTAAAAAGCAAGACAGCAACACTGTTTCTATCCTTAGAGATTGTTGTTTTATATCTCCTGAAACCATTAAGCCTCATTGCTTTCCTATTATCTCTATTAGAATTAGATATTGGTAGATCTCCTGCATCCTTAGTGCTCTGTGATTCTGAAGTGCATAATGCAGGCATTAGGGAACTGGGATTTCTTTTTGTTTGCTTCTGTACATGCTCTTGAGATGATGATGATGATGATGATGATGATAGCCTTCTAAATCTAAAACCAAGTAAACATTTGCGTCCTTACATAATGTTGGTGAAAGTGTTTGAAGCAGAAGAGTTTAGATTCTTTTCAGATTCACTTTAGGTTTTTGCAGTTGTTTTGTGTTCTTGTTTTTCCTTAATTCAGTTTTACACCTTGCTCGAATAGTCACATTCTTGCATTTTTTAAAATAACCCAAACCACACAAGTAAATCTTGGGGGGTTTTTTAATACTACTTTTACTTGTGTGATTTTCACTTGCTGTAGGGCAGCTGTTCTTGATTTATAGAACTCACACTAAGATTAGGAGGGGAAAAACTTGCCAAGGTAAAGGAATGATAAGAAGAAAAAGTGTGATGTTTTCAATTAGACTTATCAAAATATTTAAAACACCTTTAATAAAAAACATGTCTGTATCCCTCTCTGAAGAGTGCTAGGTATGGATACAAAAATACTGTTTTTTCTGGATACGAATGCTGAGTTTTAAACAGTTTATAGACTTTGGAGAAATGTATACAAGAGAAAGGGGATGGCTGGAAATCCTGCTCAGGGGTGGCATCTGCTCTGCTTTGTGAGCATGTTCCCATAATATGGTGTGTCAACACCATCTGTTGAGCAGGGACTGAGCGAGTCTGGCCTGGGTTGCCTCCACATAAAACTCAAATTGTTGCCTCCACATAAAACCCAAATTGTTTCCAGCAGTGTTGGTGGAAGGACGAGAGCTGGGCCAGGGTGTCCCGGGCAGCTCAGCTGAGCTCAGGTGCATTCCCAGGGGAATGGGAGGGGTTCTGGCTCTTCGTATTCCCCTGCTGGAAAGGGCTCTTGGGGGGATTGACTGCCTGCAATTAACTCTGTTGATGGTCTTCCTAGAAATTAAAGCTTAATAGATCACACCTTCATCTGTAATAACCTGGTTAGGTCCATCTCAGATTTTGTTTAAGTATTGCAGCCTTTAGGAAGATTCTATTTATTCTGTACACGTATTCTGTGTCTACAATACACAAACAATGTAAGAATTGCTTGCTAGTTTTTTGGACCATTTACAAAGTTGTCATTGCTTCTTTTTGTGTCCCAGGCTACCTGCAGCTTGTGCAGCAATATTCATATTAACACTAATCTGAATTGTTCTTGAAAAGATTATTTCATTGTGAATCAGATGGTAGTATTTACTGAAATATTATATTGCCTGTGCCATTTTCACATTGTCCAAAGATTGCTTTGCCTGATGAAATTAAAAAATTGCTTTTATCTATCAAAGCCTTTTCCCTGGGGACACGTATGTTCTGAATGGAATAAAAGGCAAGGTGAGGAGCTAAACAACCAAATAATAGTGATTGCAGATAAGATGTTATTTACATGTGCTTCACACCAGGATGGCATGAAAGCTTGAAAGTCAAAGCTTCATGAGAGTCCATAAACTAAAAACTGGTCCTCAGAAAGCACCATTCCTTCCAAATGCATCTCATATATATAAAAATATATATATATATATGTATGTTATAATTTCACAATCACTGAAAATATAACAGTGTTTCAAAATGTGGAAAGATGAGCTTGAGCTCCCACAAAAAAAAGGAGTTTAGTTAGAAGTTGCTGTCAATTGTAAAATCTTACACAAATACTTGAGATATTGTGGAGGGTTGGACACTATGTAAGTAAAAGGGGATTTTCTGGTACTTTGTGCAAGGCTTGACAATTATAAATGTAAATAATTACGGGATAAGAGAGACACCATTATCTAATTTATTTAGCATACACTGAACTGCATCTTTTTTTTGCTAGATCTGATAATGCGATGCTTTGCTTTCGAAAGTCACTGATAGCGGCAAAGACAAATATTTTTTGAATAGTAGCTGGCAGTTTGAAAGACGAGTATCTTTACTGCTATTTATGGTGAATATTCTTGCATTCCACTTGAGTATCTCATGTGTGAGTCTGTCTCACTTCTCTACCTCCAACCTGAGCATTTCCCAGGAGGATTTCACAAACACTTTATTGTTGCTTATTTCAGGACGAACGGGGCCTCTTGCTAATAGCTTCCCCTGTTAGAGCTGCTCTGTTCCTCATAAATGATTTAACACTTTTTTAGCCCTGACTTAGGAACAGAAGTCTGCTTAGACAGTTTAGGAAGTTCGCCCTTGTGCATTGCTGATGTGCACGGGTCTGATTCATGGCACGCGTGGAACTGGCAACAGAAAAATGCAATGAATGAAGTCAGCAATGGTATTTGTCACTTCTCTGCTGTTGGACTTTTAGTGCCTGTGTTCTATGCATTTGTGGCTGTATTTTCTTTTAAATTATGACACTTTAAACACCTTCACAGAAATTTGCAGCACCTACCTGACAGTAAAAAGCCACGTGGTCCGTGCGCTTCCCGGGCACGAGCGTTTCAAAGGAGCATAAAACTGCAATAGCTGAACAGCTGGAACTCATCTAAGGGTGCCCGTACCCTGAGCATCGGTTCAGGTTTGTTTTTATCATTTTCTGTGTTGTTTGCCATCTGGATTAAAATTGATATTAAATATTTGGATGTAGTCTCAAATCCTCTTACATGTTCTAAACACCGTATTACACAAGCTATGGATGCCATCACTGAACACAATCTCACTTGTGTTCAGACAATCTCATTGGCTTTATTTGCCTGTTGCACGTGCTCCACTTTGGCCTTTTGTCTGCTGACTTTATAGACCTGTGTCAATTTAGAACTTAGGCTCCAGTCAGTATGGAGAAAAAGGGGACAAGTTTCTGAACTGATATTTTTTTCTTGCCACTTGAACGGACGCAGTGTCCAAACAAAGTAAAATATTTTGTGAATGATGATGTGCTGGCTACAGTGGCTTGTCACCTCTGCCTGACTGACACTGCTTATATCTAGTAAGTTTGTCAGGAAAACAATCATTTCTGTGGGGTTTAGAGTTAAATACAGCAGGATTCCTGCCTTCCTTTTCTCTTGGCTTGTCTCTTAACATCACAGTCATGACCATAAAGAAGGGCCAAAGAGCAGTAGAAGTACAGAAGCCAAGGGGAAGAAAGTTGTGGGTGTATTATTTGCACAGCAGTGTTGTGTACACTTGTGGTTAAAAAGGCTTTGGGTTTGGTTGGTGTGACCCAGAAGCAGGGTAACAGCCATGAAACTGTAATTTGGGTGGGAAAAGAGTGAGAAACGGGGAGAAACAGAGCCCCTGGGTGGGGTTTTGAGCAACCTGGTCTGGTGCAAGCTGTCCCTGCCCATGGCAGGGGGTTGAAACAGGATGATCTTTAAAGTTCCTTCTAATCCAAACCACTCTGTGATTGTATGAAACTTTCCTTTAAGAAGTAAAATATCAGGTGGTTATTAACACAAGAAGTATCATTCTCTTAAAACTATTCCAACAGTTATGGTATTGATCTCTTCCCTGCAAGGACAATGCAGTGGGAGTTTGAAGTAAGTAAAAATTAGGATATTAATGCTGTAATCTTGATGGAACCTGTGATATTGAAGTGAGGTCACTTTTGAACTCAGTTCAGGGTCTGACAGAGTGGGGTATGCTGGGATTGTCAATACCATACGGTTTGATCCTGGTTTGAAGCACTTTCAGAGATGCGCCAGGGTTTATTAATAAAGATTCACTTGTTCTTTTATTGATCAGTGGTACGGATCACACCACCACCATGAATTTACTTGTTAAGCACTAAGCCACCTACATCTAAGCACTGTTTAATGAAAGGACTCTCCTGAGTCACAGATCTGGAGGAACAAAAAAGATTAAAAGGGTGAGGGACCAAGGATACAGATAAAACTGGTTGCACTTCCTACAACTAAGAGTGCTTGGATAATGAAATCCTGAGATTCAGTGTGTTTGAGAGGAGGGAAAAATCAAGGGGTGGGGGGGCCCATGGTTTAGGGGAAAAAGGTTTGACTGACTTCCGTGCTGTGCTTTGGGCATAATGTCAGTACAATGATGTAAAACTGAAATGTATAAATGGTAATGCAGGTGACTCTCTGAACTCCTTCCTCGACCCCTCGCACCTCTCTCTGACCTTCAAATAATCTCTCTATGAGCTTGGTACTTGTGCAGGAACTAAACAATCAGGGAGAATATCTGTGGTGAGGGAGTGGTTAAAAATTGCTTTACACCTCTCCATCCCCGTGTTCAGCACTCGGAGGGGAAGCCAAACTCCTCAGGCTGTGCCCCTGTGCCAGCAGCCCTTCGGGGGTGTGAGAGGCTCCCAAGGAGTGGGAAGCAGCAAGGCAGAAGTTCCTTTTCTGACCTGTACAGCTACAACTGTTTGTCGTGGTTCTCTTTACCCACAGAGTAAATGTTGTTGGTTTTTTTTTCCTCTTGGAGGAGATGAATGTCACAATTGAGCTGTTTGAGTCCTGAGTGCTGTTTCTTGTGGGCTCCAGGTCCCAGCTTGCCCACAGGCCATGGCTGCTGCTGGTGCCTCAGCACAGCTCTGGTGGTTTGGAGCTCGTTCAGCACTCCTGAGCAGTTGAGGTTATAACAGAAAGATGGGCTGGGTTTGAACACAGAAGATAAACCAGGAGGATGCTGCCTCACTTCTTTTTGCATATTGTGGGTAAAAATTTTACTTGCTGGCCAATATTGAGGAGAGTGCACTGCTAAACATCTCTTGTATTCAGCACAACAAGTGGCATTATTGCTGGAAATACATCCAGTGTGAGGAGAGTATCAAGAATCACAGATTGTGTTTTGCTCACATAAGTTTAAAACAAGAAATCAAACTTTCCCAAAAATTTTACATTTCACACTAATGCCATGACTGGGGCAGTGGAGGGGGGGAAGCTGCTATTAGTGACTTTCATTTCTCTCTTTAATTTAAGTGCTGTATCCCAATTTTTTGCTGATGTTGTAAAACCAAGTAGGTTTTGGAACAGGATTGAAATTTGAATTTTATGTTGGGAATTGGGAAATACTATTTGTGAGTGTTTTGTCACTAACATTGAACTGCCTTGGCTGAAACACAAGGCAGGAATTAGTGTCTCTTGAAGGGCCAGCAGCATTTCCACCTGCTGACCTTGCCTGCTCTGAGCCATATCTGCTCATAGAACGTTTTAATAACTCAGGATTTCTAGAATTGTTGCCCGTTTTTAGGCATTTTCTTTGTGGAGCACTGGAAAACTTGCCTCACAATGCAGTTTGCTAAAATTCCAATTTTTTGACCATTACAGACTAGGAGGTGGTAAAAATATTAATTCTTGAATTTGCACAGACCTGCCAAAGCAGGTTGAGGAATTCTCGTGGCTCTGTGTTGTTTTACAGACACCAGATTTACCACCTTTGCAAATTTAGATTACAGCAGCAGCTACTTTCATAGTTAGTGATTCCGTGACAATGTCCAGAGAAAATCTAATCAAGGAGCAAACGAGGATTGCACACTGCTTGTGGGACTTGGCAAATCATCCAGCTAGAGATTTTTGGATCCAATAAGTGCACCGAGGCATAATAAAGAAATTGATTTCTTTTTCTTTTTTAAATGTAGCCTCTGATTAAAGAACCCCTGCGACAGAACAGATCCAGCAATTTTTTATCCCCTGTGTCAACGCTTTGATCTCTGATGAGTAAATGCAAAAGAGAATCTGATGACACATCAAAAGTGCATCTGCTCGGTATCTTGGGCTGCAGGCCCGTGTGGCAGAGATCTGCCAGCCCCTGCTCCGAGGCTCTGGCTGGCACTGCCCTGATGCTTCCTTGCAATAACCCCTGTTGGGCATCCTCCCTCCCGGGAGCAGCACAGCCCCTGCCAGCTGCCCACGAACAGCCCCAGACAGGGCCTTGCCTTCCATCACCCTTGGCACCAAAGGTTCTGGGTAGTTCTGCTTTGCTGTTCTCCTTCCTCTCGTGAGGACGATGTGTATGTGGAATTTATGCCTGATTATCTGCTCAGGGTGCCCTCCCAGCTCGAGGGCATGTGGATGTTGTGCTCTGTAAGTAAATATTTGAGAAGTGGAGCAGCCGAAGGAGGTCAGCTTTAAACATCCACAGGCCTTTCACTGAGCTTTCAGTCAGTTGCTGTGGTGAAAATAAAGGCAGAATTTCCTCAGGATGTAGCTCTCCACGGCCTACCAAACTAAAACCAGACATTCTCACATCTTCATGAACCAAAGTAGCACTTAAATGGTTGGATATTCAGACCGTGGTCTCCAGATAAATCACTGATGTGTAATTCATTTAGATTTCCTCTCCAGTCAGTATAGAGAGAAGGACAATTTAACAATCCTACATTATTCATATAATCTAACTTAGACATTTAAACTCCCTGAAAAGTTAAAAAGTGCAATAGGATTTCTAAGAAATGTTAATATGCAGGAGCCCAGAGTTCTCCACTGCTGTGGTTTGAAAGTAGCTGCAGTTTCTCTGTTGTAATTGGTACTTTCTAGGGGAGAAACTTTCCTTGAGACTGGCTTTTAGTTAGTTAGAGAATAAAAATAACCCATAAGGCCCCACGTCTTCTTTTATCTCTTTCTTTTCTTTCCCCTCCAAGGAAATTTTGCCTAAGAGTGCTCTTTTTTCAGTATTTACATTAGACACAGGAAAAACTTAACTACAGATCAAGTCTCTGAATGCATCTTCCCTTTATTGTACCCTTATTACACTCTGTTTCTGGGTGTGAAAATACATCAGTTCATGAAATTGTAGCTGTCATATTAAACAGGGTTGGGACTTTAAACTTTTGTCACTGGAGGTTTGGCTTCCACTGCCTGACACCTCCTCATGCTGCCAGAGGTCACCACTTCTGTGTTGCTTTGGACTTGAATTTTTGGGGCAGAGCAATCAGATTCTTTCCTTTCCTTTTCTCTTCAGTTCTGGAGGCAGAAAGATTGGTGCAGGAATGGATGGAGGATGTCAAAATCCTCTCAAAGGCATAGAAAATTCTGGGTTTATTTTATTTACCTTAATAGTATTTCTCTGATTCACCTTGCATATTGGAAAATACTTAATCCACAGACGTGACAGGCTGCAAATTCCTACAAAGTACAGGGAAATAATGATGTTCAAGAAAGCACTCTTTGATAATTGTATTTTAAAATTCAAGCCACAGACTGTGATTCTGATATTTTTGGTCATTAGTGGAGCAGATTAAAAACAAAACAAAAACATGCAGCTGGGAAAGGTAATGAAATATTCTGTTTGATCTAACAATTTCCTGTTTAACACCTCCACTTTGTGGTATTGATTTCTGCACCTCACTGCCTGGATAATAATGTCATTGAATAAGACAATCCTAACAAAAGTTTCAAACCCCTATTTGATGTTTCTGTGAATGTTAAAATGGCAACACCTCTCAAAATAAAAAAAAAAAAAAAGAAAAAAAACCAAAACATGTTGTTGATAAGAAAGGTGAAAATCTGGTTTGAAGCGTGCTCTGGGCTTTCCAGCACATTCTGTATTCCATATTGAAAATGAGTAGAACTCAGGAAAAAAGATAATTTTTACAGAATTTTATATTTCACCAAAAATGCTGAGCCAAAAAACCCCTCTAAACTCACAACTCCAAATCCTATTTTTACAGCCCATAACCCTGCTTGCATAAAGAGACCCCACAACTAAAACAAAGCACAGGAAGTCAGTGTTGCTGCTGCCTGTTGGACCCTTCTGCGTTTCCCTGTGTTTTTTTGGTAGCTGAAACTGAAATTTTTGGGATGCAGGCCTTTCTTACTTTACCTTTGTGTTAATCACAGAAAACATCTCCTTTCAATAAGACAGTCTGGTAATATTTATGGACAGTAAAAAAAGATGCTGTGTGAATGAGGGACTCCCTCCTCCATCCTCCTCAGCCAGTCTCTGCTCCAGTGCTGAATTCTCTGGGGAGGTTACATTTATCCTCTCAGCCACGTGCTGTTTCTTGCTTTCCCTGCATTAAGATTTTTTTTCCATCCTAAAGAAAGGACCATTTTGTCTTCTGAGTCCCTCTCCCGACATGTGCTTTGCTCCTCTAGATTTTCTCCTAGAGTTCATTGCCATTCAGAGATGAGAGCTGTGGAAGTTTGCACAGGAATGTGTTCCCTCAGCCACCCCTGCACCGTGCCTGTCGCTGTCAGGGCGTGTGGTGACACACGACTGCCTTCACAGTTGCAAATCTGGTGACAGACCTGCAGTTTTGAGAGATCAAAGCTGACTTTATCACTGTGAGTTTGGTGATGAAGATCAACTTTAGTTCCTTCGGGGTTTTTTTTTCTTGTTTTTTTCTGTTTTTTCTTGCTTGCTTGAGGTCACTCAAAGATCACAGGATTTACTGGAAACTCTCCTCTCCCAGCTGTGAATGTTTTCTGTATTGATCTGGAGTATAAAGTGAAATATTCACCTTTGAGGCATCTCTGTACCAGGTGTAAGATGAACTGTTTGTAATCAAATAGCAATCAGGGTCATCATTTCTCTACCCACAAGTGACAGAATTATTTACCAAATCCTAAGGTGCTGAATTTATTAAATATTAATGCAAATGATGCAGTAGGAATCTGAAAGTGGCACTTTTGTTCCAGATCCTGGCCTTGTCTTAGACCACAATTTTCCCCAACGCTTGAGGCCTGATCTATCAGCCAGGGATAGGTGCTGGGCCACAGGTCGTGTGTGCCCGTGGAAACCTTCCCTGTGTCCGTGGAAACCTTCCCTGCTCCTGGGCCAAAGCTCCAAAATGCCCCTGCAAAGTTCTATATATGTATAAGATCTGTTCAGTAAGAATTAATGTGTATTGGAGCGAACCATTATTAAATATTACAATTTTAGAGGTGGAGTTTAAAACAAAAATCCATTTTAACAGCATCATGTATTCTGGTATTGTGGCTTTTCAATCACTTCATGAAAGGGGACACAAGGACACGAGGATTTTACTCTCCAGGCGTCTTTCTTGAACCAGAATTGCCTTGTTCTCTTGCCAGAACACCTGCTGTGGCTGTGAGGTCTGGTTTGCTCAAAGGAGCAAACACCTTTTGGGAAGACTCATCCTTTCTTTAGTCTTGCTCTGCTATAAATTCAGCTGTAGCAAAATTTACTGCTGATCCAAGGACTGTGAGACACTAAAATATCTTGTTGATATTTTAGGTTTTTTTGGCTTTTTTAAAATTTTATTTTAACTCTTAGAAGAAAGCAAACATGTAAAGATGTTACCTGTGCTGGAGGATAGTATTTGCATATTATGGGACTACTCTAGTCTGTCAGGAACAAAAAAGTGCAACTTGTTTTGTCTGCCAAGCCCACAGACTGTTCTTAAAATTATTTTACTTAGTTGATGGAGTTCAATGTTTAAAATCAGCACTCTGTAAGCTCATGCTGAGGAAATGAGGATGCTTCAGAGAAGCAGGCCTCCCCCTGCAATGGTGTAAATGCAAGGAGGAGATAGACCTGAAAAGAGCATTTGTTTCTGTCTCTCACATGCACATGCTCTTTCTGCTTGAAACTGGGTGATGAGCTAAAGATAGAAGGTTTTATTACTGAAATTGAACTTGGGCTTTGGGGTGAGCCAAGAGCAGCTTTCCAGCACCTGAAGGGAGTTAGGGGAAAGATGCAGAGAGACTGTTTGCAAGGATCTGGAGGGACAGGACACAGGGGAATGGCTTCAATCTGACAGAGAGCAGGTTTGGATGGGATATTAGGGAAAAATTCTTCCCTGTGAGGGTGGGGAGGCCCTGGCACAGGGTGCCCAGAGAAGCTGTGGCTGCCCCTGGATCCTTGGAAGTGTCCCAGGCCAGGTTGGACATTGGGGCTTGGAGCAGCCTGGGACAGTGGAAGGTGTCCCTGCCCATGGGATCTTTGAGATCCCTTCCAACCCAGGCCATTCTATGTTCGATACTTCACAAATTAAGTAGAAAAGAGACAGATGAGAGGATGATTGTCATGTTTGGTGTGGCAGTGTCTTTATTCCAAAGGATAAATAGAAAAGTTTAAGACAGATCCCTTTTTCTCGAGTTAGAGGCAGAGTTGTGGCCTGGGGCTCTGCTGGAGCTGGGCCCTGTTCAGCCCACGCACATGGACAGCACTGGCTGCCAGGTGAAGGTCTGCGGGATTCCGTAGGCATTGGAACACTCTGAGGGGCTTCTGAGTGAAAATAAACGTTGTTTGACTTGACTCCCACAGGGCATTCATTTCTGAGATTAAAATTTGATATTTTTAAGGAAAGAAAAAATTTTAAAGAAGTCTTTGAGGGGCATGTGCACACACAAAAAGTGAAATCAGATTTGTCTTTGGCTGAGGAGCGGTCTCTTGGGGATCACAGATGGTAACACTGGATCTGAGACAGAGATCTTTTTCTCTTAGTGTAAATTAAAAAATAATCAGTGGATTTAAATCAGATTCCCAGATATCTGCAAGTATTTTAATTGAAATAACGTGGCTTAGCAGCACAGTTTGGGGTGAGAGAAAAGAGGAGCCAGACTTAGTGGTAGTTTTGCAGTGTTTTCCTTAGCAGATCAGTCAGATTATATTAAATACTTTCCAACAAACTGTTGAACTGGGTCAGCTGGAAAATACAGTCTTATGGAGAGTGCCCTTTCTGTTTCTTGTATGATGTCAGAAGTGGGGTTAAAAGAAATTAAGGAAAATGTAGTGTTTCTGCCACCTGGTTTGCTTCAGGTGGTTTGGCTGGTGGAAGGGGTTTGGTATAGAAGTAATACAAGGACAGAATGCAAAATAAGGCTTGAAAAAATCACTGCAAAGAAATATTAAAAAATCCTGAAAATCATTCACCAAAAAAAAGAGTTTTCATAATTTTTATAAAAAGCTGACTTGTTCACCTGTAATTAAAAAGGTTTAGAAAGTGGATGAAGTGCAGCAGTCATTGTCTTTTAATGTTGGGGACCAGGAAACTGGGAAGTTTCCTGTTCTTCATAATTCCTTTACATAATGGGCTGTTTATTCCTCCTATTCCAGCTGCTCAGTATTATGGACGTTTCTGAATACTGGAAATTTTAACAAAATTCAGGCATGGAAACAAGTCTATAAAACCTTTGGTTTTATAGACTTGAGAGACAGGCAGAGAATCTGATTGCTCAAACAGCTCCTGTTAAGAACAGCTCCAGAAAATCTCAAAAATTTGGTGCTTAAGATACTCCTGTCTTCCACAGGTTTTTATTGCTGATTGTGTTAAGAAGGGATGGGGCAAAGGGAAGTGGGGAAATGAGGTGAATGGGAGGTAACTCCTGTTATGCATGGCAGATTCCCAGATACTCCTCGTCTCCCAGAGGTAAAGGTGCAAAGAATAATCAAAGCTGATTTTCATACCGGGTTTCTTTCTCCAGTCAGTGAGAATTTAAGGGGAATCGGATTAGGGTTCTACATTTTGAAATATTGTAGCAGTTACTTACTGGGTGACTGTGTTTTGAACTCCTATGTTAAATGAAACAGTTTGTAATAGTGCTACAAAATTTACAATAGAATTATAATAGAATCTAGCTAATTAAGATGTTTGTCTTGATATAATTTCTTATTATTCACTGTGTCTTTTTCCCATTAGACTGCAATAGAACAGCTCTGCAGCATTTCATCAACAGGATGTAATTCTTTGTAATAGCTTAAGTGTTTCTAGATTTATCACCGAAATAAAAAAATACCACACTTCCAAACTGAAAACGTTATAGAAGGAAATGAATGGAGATCCTTTCTCCTGCATCTCTCCTTTTACAAATCCGCATCGTTATTGATGCCGTGCATTAATTCCACATGACTACATCTTTTCTTCAATGAGGATGAGATGTTAGAAAGTATTGTGGAGTGGCTCCATAACCCGCATTTCCGATTTCCTCTGGTCTCTGTCCTCACCAAATAAATTTAATTTCAAAGAAAGAATGCAGGGGTGCTTTAGCCTGTCTCTGTACTGTCAATGTCATGTGAGACACAGCAGTTCTAAATTCGAAGTGTTCTAACAGAGAGGTTGCACAGAACAACTGAGACAAAAATCTCTGAGCTTTTAGCATCGAACTGGGTCACACCTTTGGAGAGTTTGCAGGTGCTCATGGCCACCATTACAAACCAGTATAATGTGGAGGGAGAAGTTGCAATTCAGGCTTGTCCTCTGACTGGTGGGACAATAATTCCAGTGTGTGGCTTTTTTTTAAAGCCAGAGATGGTGCTCAGTTCTGAAGCAGACTAACTTAGAAACCCCTGTGATGTCTGGGCAACAGGAGGCACACAATTTGTGCTGCTGATATGCCTCGAGGCAATTCATTTTGACCTTTTGTGTATTCTGCACAGAATAAAAATAAGACTAAACCTTCACAAAGCATTGCTCACTGTTACACTTCGTCAGTAGCAGCACTCTTTAACCAATTCCACTGTGTTTGCCTTTCTTTTAAATTCACCTCAATAGGTGCAGAAAGCTTTAAACACCTTGATGAAAAAGCTGGGAAAAAAACCAGGAATATTCCAAGCTGTGGGTTCTGTGGTTGCTTCAGAAACACAACCCCCACTCCCCTCCAAACATCAGAGTGCACTGGTACCAGTGAACCTTTCCCTTGGCTCTTCAGCTGCCAAACAGTTTAAACCACAAATAATTTGGAAGATCATATCTCAGACAGAAAGAACAAATGCCATTTGCCACTACTTTCCCAGTTTTGATGGACTATGGGCAAAGAGCACAGGTTTTACAAATTCCTTTATGTGTATTGTGTTGGGCTTTGCTTTTTCTTTAAATTTTAATTCCTTTCCTTTGTTTTGTTGGATATGATCTAAGATCTATTTAGAGTTCCAGTCAGAACCCAAAATACATTGATTCTGGTTTAAAGGTTGCATTGGGGTGATGTTCTGCTGAGGAGAGCCAGCTCTCATTATCAAAGGTACATAATTCCTCTGCTTTTGCAATCTTTTATCAGCATAAATGGGAAAAAGAGTCTTATAATATGATCAAATATCAGAGTTAATGCTAAAATAATAGACTAAGGCATGATTCTAAAAAGAAAAAAGGCAAATATGGCAGCTCTACATTTGATAATGAATGTGAAGGGAAAAAAGGGTGGATTTTCCTCAAAATTACATTGAGGCAAACCCATTGAAAATGGCCTTTTTTTTTTTTCCTATTGATATTTTTGAGCTAAAGAAGAATGGGGGATGCTTGACCCATGGATTCACTGCATTTGCCCTCAAACAATGGGGTAAGGGCTTCACTGTGCATTTGTTCTGCGAGGAGGCTTAAACTTCCTTGGTTCTTTTTTAACCCACATCTGTCTTGTGATGGGCTTACACTAAACAATGTAATTTTTAATTAATGCTACAGTACAATCAATGCACCCTCCACAATCAACTCAATGGTTAAATTAGAAAAAGGTTTATTTCTTCATTTATTTCACACATATCTGAAGTTAAAGACTGGGGAAATGAGGAATTCAATATTTGTCGGCTGAGATAAGTACACAAACAAGAACTTCCAGCTTTAATTATTCCAGTTCCCGAGACAGAATTCCTAACTACATGTTGAGTGCATGAGGTGACTATTTTGGTGTCTTAATGTGTAGATTGTGTGGAGTACATGATAAAAGGGTCTTGAGAGGAAGAGCCACAGGTACCCCAAATCCTCCAGCAGTTTGTGGAGTGGGTGGAACTTGGCCACGGGAATCGACAAGGATTCAGATGGGCAACGAGCAGTCACTGAGTTCCACATCTGTGCAACGCTTTTTATTTCTGGAATATAATCATATTTTAAAGAAAAAAACCCGAGTGAAAGCCAACCCAAAGCGTGCCTAATGACCTGAGCCAGCTGCTGGCTGTGAGGAGCATCCCCCAGCCGCCTTGTTACTGGTGCTGGGGCCGTGATTCAGGAGAGAGGCAGTGGGGAGAGAGGAGCTACTTAATCTCCATTACTGCTGCCCATAAAGCCCCTGTTCCTCGGAGGGCGCCCGTCCCGCTGCTTGCACAGCTGAATTTATGGGGCTGCCAGCCGGGCTCGGACTGCCAGGGCTGTGTGCAAATATTGGCACTTTTGTCCCATCCCTTTATTGGGTTTATTTGTAGTCTGGATGTGCTTTCTTCTCATGACCTTAGGCTGAAAACTTTCTGAAATGCACAATTCTGTAATCAAAGAATTAGCATTGGTCTCTTGCCAAAAACTCTGTGCTCCTAAATAAAGTTATTTAGGTGGTCCAGCTCACTTTTCAGTGGCAATAGTAAATATTATAAAATACCCACAAGCGATTTTATGTGGCCTTAGCAGAGTCTGCAGAAGCAGAGCAAAGAATGATCAACCTGGAATCCTTTAAACTGAAGCAATTGTTGTATATTATGTATTATATCACATATTGCTTAAGTTCTTATTTGGCCTGGGGAAGAAAGGCTTTTTTTCCCTCTTGTGACAACAGTAACCTTTGAAAATCCACCCCCGATAAAATTCAGATGTGCTGTGCAGTCCCTTGAATTAGGACAGTAATTTCAAGGCATCAGGAACTATCCAATAAGAAATTTTCCTCTGCGAGTCTCTTTAAAACGCAACATCTTTTAAATTAGGAAAGTGTGGGACAATTGCTTTTCTCTCATCCAAGTGCTATGAAAGACGGGCATTATAAGATTTGGACATTTCAAATTAGAAAGTAGTTTTATTAAGCTTACTAGTTTAAAACAAAATTTTATTGAAATAACAAACTTTCCTCTCTTCACTGCATATTCCAACAACTAGTTTGAAAAAAAATATGCATGATGTAGAAATATTCTGTGTGTATTTAGCTTTTCTTGGATATCAGTTAAAAAACCAAAAAGTGTTAATTTGCTGTAATTTGTATGAATTTAGGAACAGGAGTGAGAAACCCAACTGAGTGAAGAGCTGGGAGTTGTAGCTGTGAGATCCACTTTAGGCTGTCTTTGATTTAATGAGTCTCAGTACTGAGTTAGTGGAGTTCAAATGTTTGAGAGCCAGCTGAAGACAGAGCTCAAAATTTCCCAGGGTGGGTGAAGTTTTGAGTAAAATTAAGTTGTTTTTTTTTAACATGTGTAAATAAAATAGAATCAGTAATGGATGGAGGAGGGAAAAAACTTAAAGATGCAATATTTTGAAAGAAAAAATGGGGAAGTTTTCTTGAAAGTAATTTTTTTAAAACTGCGCCTTCAAGGTGTAAATACTTTTTCAGGCTCGATTCTCAGCGCTGTTCTTTTCTGGGTGTGGAAGGTGGAAAAGCAGCTCATCGAAGCCAGGAATGGCTCTGGCAGTGAGTGCACAGCTACCTTTGGAGTCAGCAATCTCCCAGAGCAGAGTCGGGTCATGCCGGAGGGCTGGGGATGACTCCCCTGCCTCCAAACAAAGCGTTTCTCTGCTCGACGAGAAAGGCCTTTCTCTGCAACTCCTGTACCTGAAAGAACACGACATTGTCCTCCTGCAGCCTGGAAATTGCTGCTCTGAAAGCCCCAGCAATTTACTGCAACAAGTGTTTCCCTCTATCACGGCAACTCGTATTTTCTGCTCTCTTTTGTTCGCGTTTTCTGTTGAAATGATGCATCGTGGAGGTTTATTTTTTGTTGTTTTCCGGGTTTGGCCTAGTCCCCTGCTCCAGGCTGGCTTTATCATCAAGGAAAGGCATTGCTGGGCAATACTCAATGTCAGGATTTTTATGACAAGATTGAAATCAAAAGTAAAGCAAATACATAAC
Source organism: Mohoua ochrocephala (assembly GCA_013398855.1). Lineage (NCBI taxonomy): Eukaryota > Metazoa > Chordata > Aves > Passeriformes > Acanthizidae > Mohoua > Mohoua ochrocephala. The sequence continues at coordinate 19,597 of VZTA01017143.1, forward strand.
TCTTATCTCTGTTAACATTCTGAGTTATTTTAGTCTGGCCTATTTGCAATTCCTAGGACCGGTTACATCTCCTGGAACGGGGAGTTCAAAGCAACATTTTGCTTCTCGGTGCTATCCTAAATTGCAACTTGGTTTCCTGAATCTGGGGCTGATTCTTTTGGGGCAGAGTGCTCTGTTTTCATTTTCTTTTCTTTGTACCTATGCTCGTTTTACTGGATTTTCCTTTTGGATTATAAGGAGCAAATGTGTTTGATGGCTCCCAGTGGAGCTAAGTACTAAAAGGTCCTAATTAATGCAGATTTGATGGTGCTGAGTGACTCGTTTCCCTTTGAATCGAGTCAGTATTCAACTTTTAGCTGTTCTTCTTCCCAGAGGAAGATTTTTTTATAGCATTGCTAATACATTTATTGCAGAAAGGAGCCTTGTACAAATATATTTGGTCCTTTGATCTGGCACAGAGTGCTTTTTCTGGAGAGACAAGGATGCAGGTAACAGGATTTATTTTGCCTTTCTGGCTTTCTGGGACCGAATTCTTCTCCCTCAGTTTTGGTTACATGCCAGTATCACATGGAATATAAATAACAGATGGGAAAGCAGTTTTTTAATAAGACATTGCACAAAACCTTACAGATATATTTCATGTTGCAAAGTTTTGGGTTTCGTTGTCTCTAGTTTCAATTCATTATTACCTCAGAAGTCTGTGTTTTAAATATCCATTTGCTGCTCAGCCAGTTTCTCATCTTCCAGAGCTCCACTGATGCAGTTGCTGATCAGAAAATACAATTTGGGGGCATTATGTTTGTGTTTGGAAATAAACAGCTGGCACATATTGCAAGCGTGTGTTATGGGTTTCTAAAATGAAGTGTGGAACCTCGGTGAATATCCTGAGACCAAATATTTTTGTCTCTATGCCTAAAAAAAAAGGCTTTTGAAATAAAAGTTACTGATCCTAATTTATACAATGTGCTGACTAGAATAAGCTATTTCTGGGCTATTACAGATGTACAGTCACTGAGGAATTGCCTGGATAAATGTAGGTTTATATCTTTTATCTGTTAAATCAAAGATCAAAATGCAAGATTTAAAGCTCAAGGACATTCTGCCGATTTGTGACATTTCCTAAAGGAATCGTAGATAATAAACCTGTGGCTGGATTAGTACAATGAGACCCATTGTAAATGCAGAATTTTCATGTGTGACACAGATAAAACCTTGCCCTCAGCCTTTTTAATGATACTCAAAAGGAACACCTTTGCTCAGTCTCCTTGTTTGAAAGCTCAGAAGGAATAAACCACGTTTTTAGCCATAATTCTTTGTAAAGGGTGTTCAGAGCTTGTCATGATATTGTTTAAAAAATATCACAAATATCTGCATGCACATATAAATACTTGTAGTGGTGTACACACACGTCTCTCCTGTCTCAAGGTGTTTTATGCAGTAACACTCATTTATTGCCTACCATAAAAACTATCTGTAAACACTTGTTGCCGTTATTAACTTGAAAGTTTGTGAGAATCTACCTTTTTTCTCGTTAGAAAAGCAATTTCTGGGAGGATAAGCCTATAAAAAACATGGAAGAATATCTGTTAAATAGGTAAAAACCCATTAAAAATACAGGTGGATATTGCAGTGACTTAATGACTTGGAGGAAAAAAAAAAATATATTTGCATATTCCGCAAGTGAATTAGGAGTAAACTTTGAAAATGTCACAAAGCAGACTGTTATCAATATATATCAACATCCTCCAGCTACTCGCTGGCAATAAATGTCAGTAGAAATTTTTATGGCTTTTACAGCTTATCTGCAGTTTGTAATAAGCTTTGTGCACGGCCCATTATTTTATGAGAGGGGAACAACTGTCAGCTGGATGGATTTGTAATGTCAGGAATTCCATTAGCAGGGGACCAGGGGCTGAACCCCACCAGCTCCGGGCTCTGGACCATCCTGGTACAAAAAATGTCCCCGTAACTTGCTGCTCTCATTACTCATTCTTTACCTTTTTTAATTAATAATTTAACTTACATTTCTGATAGCCTCATTATCACCCCACCATTTCATTAACTAATCATTCCAGCATCGCAGTTTATAGCTTTGCAGGCAAGGAGACTGGAGGAGGAACCAGGAGCTTCGGGTTGCGTAGGGAAAGCTCTGATTTGCAAGCAGAGCCTGCAGCACTGTGAATTTTATGTCATTAGAAATCTTTTCATCTTTCCCTCTCTTTTTTTTTTTTTTTTTTAATTTTATTTAAAACAGAAGAAAAAAATTTAATTCTTTCTCAGAATGATTCATATCCTGTGGATTTTTCCTATTAGGCAATGAAGCTGTGATATTAAGATTGAGTATATAAATAATTCTCATAATTCACACAGAAGAAAGAGAAATAATTACCTCTGAACATTTCATTATGAATGGAATTCTGTCAAAAACTTTAAGAAGGGAGCATTAATACAAATTAAGGTCTTAGGGACTCATATTTTAAATACTTAATTCTGGATTTTATTTAACTTTTACCAGACCAATAAGAATTTTTTTTAATCAGCAAAATGAATTGCTGAGCTAGAAAAACATTAACTATAAAATGTAAAATTCCTATGATGAACAAATATTTTATATTTTATGATTTCTGTCATTGCAGAAGGGCTGAACTGGTATGAGTTACCAGCTTTGTAGAGCTCACCATAAACTCAAATGTCAAAAATACCTGCTTTGGAGCAGAATACACCTAATTTCAAATGATTCTGCATAGGCTCTGCCTGTGGGTCTGTTCCATTCCAGTCAGGGCATGCTGGAGGATGCAATTAGGCTGCTTTTATTCTTGAAAAGCTCTAAATCCAGTGGCATCTGCTGGGAAAACGGGAATGGTCATTTTTGGAGGTGCTGATACTTTATCCTGAACGGAAATCACGAGGAATGGAAGGTTCTCTGCGCTGCCAATTCCAGTTCTCACTGACAAGGACAAGTTGTGTGACATTAATGCCGCTGAGGAAACCACTGCATGCACTCAGGCACCTGAGGGTTATTTCAGGAAAAGTCAAGACGTACCCTAATTTTCAAAATTGCCCATTCTGATCCCCAGCTTTGAGGTTCCGTGGCTGCTGTGGTGATTCCTGCTGACTGGGGGAGCCTGAGCTGCTTCTCTGCTCCTCAAAAGCATTTCTGCAGCCCTACAGAAGCCTGTGCTCAAACACAAATTCCTGAGCTTAAAGAGAGATGAAGAGAAAGATTTCTTCTATTTACAGTGTGATTTTTGTCTCAAGGTGTATCATAAAATTCAACCTTATCCTGCCAATGAATTTGTTTAGCACAACTAAGAGTCCTGAGATACCTGTGAGATTCCTACAGAAACTCGTGCAATATCTTCTCAGATATTTTGCTTAAATTCCTAATCATTTGAACTGGTCAGCATCTCACCTTTTGCTTACATTTAGAAATTGGTATTGCCTGAGACACAGAGTTATTTACTCATTTTTTTAAATTTGAAATTAAATACTCCCTAAATATCCTTGATGTCTTCATGGACTCTGCCTCAGTCAATCACAATTTAGGAGCACAACCTTAAAGAGAGCACGTGGCATTTGCAGAGCTGTGGGGAAAAGCCAGCCCTGAAGACTTCTGTGCATCTCGCTCCTCTCTTTAAGGTGCTGAGGACAAATTTCATGATTGTGTTTCCACGCCTTGTGAAGCACTTGCAGGACTCTGCTGCTGCATTGTTTGCCTGCCTGCTCGCTGTTGGAGGCAAAGCAAGGTTAATGTGGGCTTTGAAGTGCTCTGGGATCCGAGGGTTTGAAGCCAGGATTTGCAGGTACTGCCTCAAGAAATCACTCATGTGAGAGATGCTGCAGCCTTAAAAGATGAGGAGGAATTCTCAGGTTTTGGCAAGGTTTCTTTCCTGTCTGATCTTTATTTAAAGGCAGGATTTAGAGGTGACTTTTTAGTTTTACCTGAGTTCTCAGCTTCTGAGCTCGTAAGAGTTTCTGTCTGAGGCTGTGTTGGTGCATCCCAAGTGCTGACTTTGGCCATGGTAATGCATCTTCTTTATCTTCCCTTCTTCCTCAGAGTATTTCTGGTCTAACATCTCAATTTTCAGTAACCTCCACCGAAATCTGTATATTTTTTGCAGATTACTTGTGATGTGGTGATTATTTACAAAAGATCATCAGGTGCATGGTTATAGTGGAATAATTTTAATGGATAAAACTCTGATTATTCCTCTTCCTTTTTCTTCTGACCCATTGTTCCCCTGCAATGTGGCACGAGACTCTCCAAGCCTAAAATCCATTGCTTTAGCGCCGTATGAAGTCTTGTCACTCCCAAATTTACAGCACTGCGTGCAGTTTTGTTTGCTGCATTTCAAGAATGCATAATCAAATTAGAAAAGGCGTGGATGAAAGCAATTAAAACAATTAAGGAGGTGCTGCAGCAGCTTTCCAAGGAGAGTCTAAAAAAATCCAGGCAGATTTGTGGAATGTGGTTATGGAACTAAGTGCTAGAGTAGAGATGCAGGCGTGAAGCAAGCAGGAGGTTGTTTTAGAATAAATAAAAGGCATTAATTTTCAGTCAGTGAAAATCTCAATTCTAAGTTCACAGATCTCGCTTTCTCTGTAGTTACAATTGTAATTTTTCATCAGTTTCAGGTATTTTGAAGAAGTTGCATGGAATCAATCTCTGTCTCCCAGATAACTAGAATAAAGAGATTTTCATTTCCACATTGCACTTGAAGTTGGTGCATTTGATTTGAAAAGTAAATTAGTATTAGCAATTAATTGTATTAGTAGGCATTCAAAATCGTTTCCTAGGTTCTGTAAAATTGAGATGTTTAGTCTCCCCTATGAAATTGAAATTAGCAATTGAATGTAGGTAATGACAAGAATACTTTAAAAAAAACCCCAAAAACTTATTTTAACTGCCAAAAAATTATAACATTGTTTTGATTTTGAAGATCTGAAGGAAGGAAAAGGCACAATGGAAATACTTACTGAGATATTAACATAATTTCAACCTGCACCAGCTTTCTGAGGCACCCAGATTTCAAAAAACTTTAAAAATCAGTTGTATTTTTCAACAACAAATTGGTCTGGGCTTTGAGGAATCACAACATCTGCAAAAATTAAGATGTGGAAATCAATGTATTGTGTCGATGACCTACTCAGCTTCCAGCTGTGGCAGCAGGTATTTCATGCTGCCAGGCTGTTTCAATTTATCCCTGAAAAGGGAAAAGTATTTCAGCAAATATTTTCATGTCTAGGAAGGAACTCGATGTCTCCTCCTGTGAGCATTGGAACAGTCATGAAATTTTGCATCAACTTAACAGCATCAAAGAGAGGCACAGAAGGTATTGACGAGCAATTGGTGTTTGCAAAATAAAAGCAGTGCTGGAGACGATCCTAAAATAAGGGGACTCTTCCCACCTGCAAAACACCACTGTCCTTATCTGGGTACCACCCTTGCAGGAGGAGGGGTTCAATACAAATCCTTTTCTCCTTTCAGCACGACTAAATTCTAATTGTGAGGATGACTCGTGATGATCTATGAATACAAAATTCTCCCGTGCAGTTTTGAGAAAGGTGCAATGAAAAGCAAATTTATTATAAACTTCAATAAGTAAAGTTTTTGTAATCACCTGCCATAGTTTTTTTGCTGATTTATCTCCTTGTAGTGCACTCTTAAATAAATAAAATTAAATAATTCAGGGAGGCATTTTAAAGGTGGAAGTAAAGGAAAAATTAAGTGCTCTGAGGCACAGTTGGTTTGAACATGTTTTAGCTGTTAATGTGTTCCTGAGGTTTTACACAGAACAATGGAGCTCCAATCTCTTACCAGATACATTTTTGTTATATTTAAGAGCTCAACAGCTGTATGCAAAATCTCAGCTTACTTGTGATCTTTTTTTATTAAAGCAGAACCGTTTTAGAAGAAAATAACATTTTTAAATATCTCAAGAAAATATCCTCTATTTATTTAGTTTGCTTTTACAGTTTGGAATGTGACAGGGGAATCTCCAAAGACTTTGTTATTAGATCTTACACAAAAGTCTAATCTGTCCCAGGCTCTTTCAGCCCATGGCAAAACATTTCCCTGGGAGCCTGGACGTAATCAAATTCAACAGGAGATCTCTAGAAGTTCAAAGCACTTTCAGTATATTCAGCATAACTTTATTTTTGTACTGCCTACTGCCTTTCTACTTCTAGGGATGCAGCTTCTCCTGCTTGAACAAATAATGTCACGTTACGTAGCGCTGTGCAAAAAGCAGAAATGGCTTTTAATTCTTTTTGGTTTTGCTGTGGATGTTCACATCGAGGTATTCTCAGTCGCAACCTCTATTTTTGTCCCCCAGCTTCTTCCAGACTCCAGCTGAAATATTGGGAAATGGTGGGAATTTTTACCACTGGGATTGAAATTTTGCTATTTCCGTGTGGTTGCGTGGTTATTGCACATTTCTGGCTGTGAAGGGCTCTTGTATTGCTTGGGTTTAGTGTACCTTGTATCATGAGTGGCAAAGCAAAGATGAACAAAATAACGATAAAACGAGTTCAAATAAAACCAAGAGGGTGACTTCTCTCAGTCTGGCAGAGAAAAGGCCAAGAGTGGCAATCTGCAACTACTTGGAGTGGATTTGAACCCAATGAATCTAAGCTCTAGTCATTCATAAGGTTATTGATTAATGTTTAGGGCTATGACTTTTTAATTCCTTTTGTGTGCTTCAAAATGCAGCTTTGGATCAAACCAGTTTGTTTGCTTTCTTCACGTTCACATCTCTCTATTTTGCTCGAAAAAGCAAAGCTGGAAAAAAACCCAGACTGAAAAGGATGGCAGAGTGCCAGCATGGCACGCGGGGGAAAAACAAACTTAAAGTCATTGGGAAGCTTTAGGACTAATTCCACCAAAGAACAGACTTTTGAAGATATTCCAGATAAAATCTTGGAACAGATCATGGTATTTTCATTTTTTAATATGCGTAATAAAATAAAAATACAGACATCCATTTCCACGCTACAAAGATTTACTCCAGCTCTAAATTAACAATAACTGAGTAAGGCTGGGGAACATTATTCCTTTTCCCTAAGAAACAAGAGCATAATTTTGAAGTTATTAAAATGAATGTCAGTGCCTGACAATGAAACCCCCACATCTGTAGCACTGCAGATCGGTCTGAAGTGAAAATGGTGGGAAAACAATGATCTAAAATCTTGGATCTGATGCGAGTCACAGAAGGGTTTATTCTACACACATCTCTTGTTTAACGCTGCCCCAGTCCAGGAGGTGGCCTGGAATATCTGAAACCCAGCCCAAAGACAGCTGAGTATAAGAAATCTGCCTGATGTCTCATGAAAATACCTCATTTATTGATAGCAGCTGTCGGGTTTTGCAAAAGTGAGAGAAAAGTTGAGCAAACCAACTCTAAGCAATGCTTGTTATTTCAAATAAGGGAGGTTGTAGGAAGGTATTAATGTTATTTTAAAACGCAAATTTATTTTCAAACCACATAGATTCAAATTAACTTGGATGGGAAAATATAGACAAATTATATATATACAGATATACGTATACACACAATCTTAAACCACAAACGTTTCATCAACTTTCAGCATTTAGGTGTCATGGGAACTGTAAGGGAAAAGACCGTTGGGGTTTTTTGGGTCTTTTAAAAAATTACCTCACCTGTGTGAACTTTGCTGTACGTTAAAATAAACTCTCTGGTGAATATTAGCTTTTTTTCAGTTTGCTGGAACCTTTAGCTGATTTCATGATAGTCTGAATCTTTCCATTTACAATGGTACCTCAATTTTTGGGCTGCTGTGGCTTCTATAATTAAAGTGTCTGAATCCAAATTTGAGGAACAGAGGAAAGCCACATTAAGCCAAATTGAGGGAATGTTGTTGACCACCATTTAATCTATTGAGCATTTTGGTCCTTTTCTTAAAAAAAAAAAAAGATGTAACACCCTTGATCTGAAATTTATCTGAGGGCTCATATTTGCCATATGGAAAGAAAAATGTATTGAACAAGCAAAAGAGTAACTCCATGAAAAAATTGGTAGTTGTTTATTGTAACTACTTTATGAAAAGTTTAAATCTCATTAATCTTGGGATTTGAAGGCTCACAGCTGGGTGAATTCAGAGTAGATCTTTTTTGCAATGCTTGTCTACACAGAGGCATCCAGGAAAATACAACAACCTGCTGTAGTTCGGGTGGGTTCTCCTGCTCTGCCCTGGCTTTCTACTTTTCCCTTGCCTGGAAGCAGCTCATAACTGAAGCAGCTGCCGTAGCAGAAGAATTAAATTCTTCACCTCTGGGAGCTTTTCACGAGCAGCTCGGGGAAATCCCAGACCCATTTGCACTCCATTGAGAGACCCCTCAAACTGCACTCGCTGTCCAAGTGAATGAAATTTGGAACGTGCTGAGTTTGGGAACACCAGCAGCAGATGCAGAGCTGCGCTTTCAAAATTCAGCCTGCTCATAAAGTTGTTTCCTTGAAGTGCTAGTGCTGTACCATGTGAAAAGTCAGAAACACATATTTTGTTCTACAACACGCTGGACTTTGTTTAAAACATCGCAGGGCCGTGGAATAAACTTGATTTCTCAGCTGTAGTCAGAGGAAAAAGCTGCAGCTGGCATCTCGTGAGCAGCGGTGTGAATTAGTAATAGAGGATGTGCTCAGGCAGTCTTTGAGAGGATCATTCTGGAACATTATCTTACTGTTGGACTTTTACAGAGAAGTCACTTGTGTGTGATGTATTTGTAATCCATGAGAAATAGTTTAATAAATTAAAGGCTTCATAAGTCTTCCTTAGTCTTTAATAATTAAAAGAATTTTTAATTTTCTTAGGAAGTAATGGGAATAGACAAAGCAGGCAATGGATGGAATAAATCAACATGATGAATTAATTAATGGTTCACAAGGGATCTTAAATTAGGTCACCTCTTAAAATATGTCAGCTGGTTATTTGCTTAAAGCTCATATTGGACATACCTAGGAGAACTTTTCAAGTCTCAAAATCTCTCCAGCAAAGGCCACCCAGAAACAGCTCGGGGGTATCATCTGGAAATAAGATTAATAAAAAGCCAAAGCTTAGTAGATTTTGTTTAGAGAATTCACAATAAAGCCGTGCACAATGTAGAAGTTACATCCAGTATTTGACTCTTGTTTAGTCTCGCTTGGAGAAAAAAGTTCTCTCTAATCTTACCCCTAAACTTTCCGAGCGCACATCCATCATGCTTTCCCTGCACTTCTGAGATGTTTCAGATCAAAAAATGCAACTGGGAAGTGTTACAACTGGTATTTATGAAGCTTTTAGCTGTTGTCAGCATGTGACTCCCCCTGGAGTTACTACATGAAACCAGTTCTTATTAGCACAATGTAGGCACGAAAGCATGAAAGACTCCTTAATTATTAATTTAATAGCATTCTCTTCCACAGGAAAACTTGACTTAGCCTATTTTTCAGTACTCTGGATCTATCCATAAATGAACTCCAAGAGAATTGTATTGTTACCTTATAACTGGATTTCTCGGGGGGCTTTAAGTTTTTCTGTTCAGTTTCCAAATGTCTTTTGAATGTCAGCTGTCTCAGACAGGTGGAATGATCAGCATTGTCCTGAGCATGGTCCTAGAAGTGCGGTGGAGAAACACAAAATTCCATTTTGATGCTTGGTTATTTGGGTCAGGAGGTGCCTGGTTTTTTACCTGTAACTCCTTTCATTGAAATGGGAAAGGTTTTTCGTGTCCTTGTCCTGTTGTATCCCAGTCTCATTCCAGGTGTTCCAGGAAGGGATTTTATATAGGTGTGTGCTTTTTTTTATTATAAAATGCCAGCAGCACTGTACAAACAAGGACATATCTCAGATTCTTCAGGTTGTATGTCCAAATCGTCTTCATTGGCAGTTATAAAAGGGGGTTTTTTTAATGAAAATAACTTGTTCGGGAGGCCAGGGTTTGTAGCATAAGCAAGACTCAGACATAACCTCAGACCTCATGAGATGTGGTTTGTGTGACTGGGAGCTGTGGGACAAAAGTGGTGAATTTCTGTGACCCAGAACTGAAACTGTGAGAATCAGCATTTCAATAACACAATCAGTGTCTTGCAAACAGAGGGCAGGAGCTGTGGCAAGCTAAATATCTGGGTTTGGAAAGCAGAGAGCAATTTAAAAAATTTTATCCTGGTTCAATTTAACAAGAAAAGCATTGGTGACTTAAATGGTGATTTGGTAGCGATTCCTCAGTGTGTTTTAAAAGTAGAGAGTGCTGGTTCTGTGCTGGGATTTTGATCCATAGGTGACATTGCTCTCTAACCTAATTTTTAAGGGAAACGTTATACTTGCCTCTCAAGTGTGGAACAACTTTGCGCTAGGAAAAATTTTCTTGAAAATCTTGTGTATTTTATTACCAAAGCTTTCCTAGGAATTGTTTCCTTTTCTGAAACTTGATATCTTTCTTGCTGCATATTTAAAAGTACACAGTATTTTTGGTCCCTCAACAGATGTTAGTTTTCTTCTGATCTCTTTCAGACATCTGGAAATAATGTCATTATGAAATGTAACTAATTCTCTATACCCAAAGTCTGGGCTGAAATCCTGCAGAGATACATCTGCTACATCTGCACTGTATTAGAAGTGATTCATTGAAAGTCTTCTAAAATTGGGCTGAGTTCTCAGCCAATGTGAATTGCCACAGCTTCCCTGGAAGTAAAGTTGGGAGTCTGCTCTGTGCTGTCAAATCCGTTCCAGTACGACGCTGTTGAGACATTTGGGCAGTTCCAGCGCTGCAATATGTTACAAAGGAGTCCTCTGTGAATGAAGTTTCTGGCGATGCCTCCTTTGTTCCAGCCAGCAGAATCGAGAAAGATCTTCACCCAAAGCCATTGATTCCTCATTCTTTCCTTTTTGCACTGTCTTTTATAACACCTTTTTTTTTTTAATCAGCGGCTGTTTTACTGCGTGTTGAGGGATCGGCCCTGCGCAGAGGAATCGTAGGGTCAGGGCTGACTCAGTTCTTCCCCTCCCTATTTAAAACAGTCTTGCTCTCTCAGAACTTTCTTGTAGACATCAAAGTCCCTTCACCTATATAGATGCAAATAAAAGTAGAACAAGAGTCTTGGGGCCAGAACAAAGTTCCCATCACAGCCCATCTCCGGCAGAGCTCTCCCACTGCAGCTGTGGGGAGATGTGTGCTCGCATCACTGTTCCCACTCCGTTATCCCAAACTCCTTCCATTATTCCAAAGTTCTCTTTCCTGCTGGTGTTGGGGTGGTTCCTCGGGAACTCTTCTGTGCGAGTGCAGTGTGACCTTGGGGTGGCTGCAGTTAGGGAGGAGTGGGCTGCTGCCTTTTTGGAGTTACCACGAGGTCCGTGGAGCAGCGGGAGCTAAAGGGATCAAATCTTCAACAGATACATTTTTAATGGCTCTGAAATTAGGAATTCCAGTACATTTTGGGGACCTTTGCCTCTACTCCTGTTTCATTCTGAAGACCTTTCCTGAAGATGTATTTATGAAGCTGGTATTTTCAGTTAACTATGTGAAATTTGAAAAGCCTTTTACTTGATTTTTTTTTCTTTTTGTAAATCAATGATAGTAAAAACTGGTTCATTAATCTGATCTTAAAAAAATCACTAAATACACTTAAATATTAATGTAACCCAACTTCTTTAGTGAATCTTAAGTAGCATTAATAATGGGAGTGCACAAAATAATGTGGTTTAGTGTTTTGTTGGGGATTTTTAGTATCTTTTTTCCTAGGTTCTTATAAAAGCTTAGGCAAACACAGAAATAAAGCAGTAAAAGTTTATATCTTGGAATTTGGGACAAAAGAAATCTGAAAACAATGGACACAGGGCTCTGCAGGGCACAGGTGAGCTGTGTGTATCCCATTTTTTTATGGGAACTTCCATGGGCAGGTCTGTGCGTGTACCCCACAAGAGCGTTGTAGGGCTGAAAGCAGCGTTTCACAGACACGGGGTGGTTTTGTTTGTAGGATCAATATGTCCCCTTGGGCATCTTGAATATAACCTAGGGCTGCTGGGGTTTTTTTAATGGTATGTCTTGGTCAGACTTCTGGGAGGATGGAATTAGTTGGAATATTGGGAGAGAGTTGGCATAATTCATGGAAAAGCGCACTTTTTATCAAGTATACTTTCACTTTCTGGAAAATATGTCAGACTGCTATTCTGAAAGACGTTTTTTGTCAGCAGTACTGATGGCAAATGTAGGAGTCTGCTTCACTGAATACACCATTTAAAGTATATTTAAATTTAAAAGTAGAGAGGAATTTATATGCAAAACGATCACATTCAATAACTTATAATCAGAACAAAACCGCCGCTGATTACCAAGTTTCTGGCAAGTAGTTCAAGGGCAGAAAGAGCAGAAATTTCTGCTGTTTGCAGATTTATTTAGGACTTAATCATTTGGGATTCGTTTGTAAACAGATTGTTTAAAAAGCAGTTGGTGGATTAGCTCTCTTTGTTTGATGCAGACCCACAAATGTCACCCTCTCCCTCGCAGCCCCGGAAGGCGGAGGGAGCGCGAAGGGAAAGGCGTCAAGGGCGTTGTTTGATATCTGACATCAAGCACAGCTCTGACAAGGAGCTGGCAGGAAATTGGGTTTGACAGCTCGTCACGAGTGCAAACCAAGACAGAATGAGGCCTTGCCAAGGATGGGGTGGAAGTCGCTCACCGTTGTGCTTCTGAAGGTGACATCACTCACGGTGACACCCAAATATGATTTAGGGAATGAATTATTAATGGTTGTCAGTTCCTAAGGAAAACATAAATAGGAACCTGGGGACTACCTGTTGTCTGTGTAGCCTCCGGCTGAAGGAGCCATGTGGAATTAAACACAGATATTGCTCTCTCGTGTTGCTGTCACTGCTCCTGGAGACAGCAGAGGTTTCGAGGTTTGCAGGGCAGGGCTTGGCTGCTTGGCTGTTCAGAGATTGCTCTGGCACAGGTGTCTTTATCACAGAAAATATTTGGGGAGGGGGTTGTTGTTTTGGTTTGGGTTTTTCTAGGTTTTAAAAACAGAAACTTTTCCAAAAACATGCTTTGTTCTGTAGTGCTGTGTAGCTCCTCAAACTACAGTCAGATCAACTGCAAATCAGTTGCGAAAAAGAGCTGAGGAAGTAATAATAATCATTTTAAACTGAAGGAATGAGAGACTGCAGAGACTGCAAGGGAAGGAAGATTTTTCTGGCAATTTCAGATTTAATAATTCATATTTTAGAAGTCACGGATGACCAAGCATACATGAATTGTGTGATATGTACTGTTCAAAAAGCCATCAGTGACAAACCCAGGATAACTCTGGACCGTGTAGAACATCACAGAGTTACAGTCCAGGGCTGGAATTCTGTTTCTTTTCTCTTTTCTTCCTTCCAGAGCCATTTAAAAGGCCCTTGGACACACATTTCCCTTCCCAACATTTTCACAGTTCATTCATGATATCATTTAGGACTTGTGGGGCTGGGATCTGACCACGGAACTGATGAGTTTTGAAACAGCCCTGCAAAAGTTAAAAATAACCCAAGAGGTGGTTAATAATATGGATAAATATGCAATAAAAAAACCCCAAAACATTCTTGATGGACTCCTCAGGGATGACCAGAGGAGAGTTTTAAACTCCCACCTTTCAAACAAAGCTCCTTGTTTGCTTTGAGTGTGTTGTACAATCCTGGTGTGCACGTGCTGTCCACATTTCATGGGAGGAGTACTTTGATCTCTCAGGTTTTTCTACCCTTGCAAGGTTCCACGTTTGCCATTCTGGGATTCCAGATGTTGTGCACAAAGTGGATTACAGGGCGTTAGAGCAAATGGCCAGGGAATTTCACAGTAGGCAGCTGAATGAAACGTACTCGTTTGAAAATCTGTTGTTGGGAAAGGAAAAAACAAATATTCCTTTCTCTTGTGATGTAAATCCCCATCTTCTCTTTCTGTCTCTCTGAGATGAGTTGTATATTGCACTGATTTTTTTCCACTTGGAATATTGAGTCTTACAAAAGCTGCTGTGTGACTAGAAAATGGAAAGAAAACAGGCTGGTGAAATAACTCCTTAACCAAAAAAACAAATAAATGAAAATGGATGCTACAAATACATTTAAATACCAAATAAAAATCGTACCCCATATACAACTCTAACTATTTGGAAAAAAAAACAAAACAAGAGAGAGGTTGGACCTGGAATAATGGATAGGGGAAAAAAGGTAATTTGAGTACTTTATCTTTCTTCATAATTATTTTCCTATGGATGAAGATACACTTGCTGCAGCTAAAGAACCTTGAGAGTATGTCTATTTTCCAATCAAGTGGCATGATGCCCTGAGATAAATGATTAATGTACACAGAGAGGTTGCTTCATTTTATATTGTCAACTTTTAGAAGACAAGTAAACTCTCTGCTTTAAATTTGGTTCTGGTTCCATTCGCTGATGAAAAATAATGAGCAGTTTTATGGAAATGAGCAGGAAACATATACATAATAATAATTAGATGTGAAGGTGGTTCTGTGGATATTTCTCACCAAGAATGAGTTTAGAAAACATAAATGGAGAAATTTAACAGAATTACTTTTATTTTGTGCAAGCCTGGGTCTGGAAGAAGGGGATGCTTTATGCACAGGTTTTCTTCTGCTCATTTATCCCAAGCATCTGGTTTGTGGCCATTGACCAGATTGCTGGCACCAGGTTTGCCTGGCAGCACCACAGTGGCAGGAACTAAAGGGATTAAACGACCAATTGAGGATTTCCTGAGTACGTCAGGAACTGGTAGACAACTCTTCACCTTTATTTAGAGATCTCTCTTACAGTGCTACCTTCAGCAGATTTTTTACCCTGAGCTCAGCTCGGTATCTCTGTGCCACTGATGTCTCAAGGCCACAAAATTCTGTACCATAACTGCTCATTGCACACTTTTTTGTGGTACATATTGAAATCGAAGCAGAATTCTTTCCACGAGTATTTGGTTTCCCGCGGTTGAGACCTCATGCCTTTCTTTAAAAATTGGGAGAATAATACAGAATTAGATTTCTTTGTCAAGTGATTGGATGGGTCTTAACAAGAAAGCTGATAGGTCAAACAGTATGACTTTTGTAAATGGTAATTACTGCTTGATTAGGAAGCAGGAGACAGAAGTGGATCTGTCCAAACTAGAAGTAGTCCATTGGTCTAGGTTTTATCTGAGGGCTCATATTCTATGCAAAAAGAACTGTAGAAGCCTGTGCTTTAAATGCTCAGCAGTGAACCATTTTATTATATATGGGGTGTACATATTTACATAAAAATAAAATTACAGGGATCCTGTTAAATTTATCTGAGAGCATAAAAAGCGGTCTTCTTGCAATAAAATGTTTTGAGAATGAGTAATAGCGCTGTTTAGATGAGATTCTAAAAGCCTTTAGGATTATCCAACTTCCATTTAAATTATGTAGTAACTGATGAGGCTGCTATCAGAATCAGATTTTTCTCTGCTTACTGATGCTAGACGGTTCTCCTCAGCATGGTGTCTTCAGCTCTCACTTATTTAATGATTCATTGTTCCAGTCAAGAAGAAAAAAAACCCAAAGCACAAAATAATTACCTGACAGCTTTTGAAAATTAACTCACTTGGGATCTGAAGATTGCGGCAATAAATTACATATTGTGGATTCATTCCTCTCCATTTCTACTCGTGCCTATTTCTGTTGTGATGTTGATGTCATGAGTGATATAATCTAAAGGACTGAGGGCTGACAGCAAAATTCCTTTGGATGAAGTCTTGATGAGATCCAACCCTGCACTTCATCTTTTGTCAGGAACCTGAACTGCTTTTGAAGAGGGTAGGTGGTTCTCAACCAGCGAAGAAACGAGCTTTATCATGTGAGGAAAATCGTGCTGGATTCTAATTTAGCCAGAAGGAAAATTCCTTTTTGTCCCAAAATAAAGCTTATTTGACTGACCACATAAAAATAGGGGACACTAGGCCAGACCTCAGAGAATCACAGAATATTCTGAGCTGAGGGACACAAAAGGATCATCAAGTCCAACTCTTTACTGAATGGGCCTTACAAGGACTGAACCTGCAACCCTGGAATTTTAGCAGCAGGCTATAACAGAGCTGATCTCAGAGAGGCTGGACAGGGTTGATAGAAACCTTACCATTAGTAGTGACTAATCACAAAATTAGAGGAGCTTTGCCAGGGCCCTGAGTGCACCAACTGAGGGCACAGCTCTGCCAGCCTTCCTGACTCCCTCTAAATCAGCTCCATTCCCCTGCAGAGTGAAGGAAAAGACGAGTTGTAGGGAAAAAAAAAAATACAAAATAACGTTAGTAAAAGAAACTGTGGAGGCTTCCTCAAGATGCTCTAACTTAGAATTGTCCAGAGGTCACTCTTTGGAAGTGTCCATCTTGGGAAAGCATCAGAAAAAGGAAGTCCAGAGGAAAAGTCTTTCCTTGCGGAGCTCTCCCGTCCAGAGGAAAGCAGATGCTCCCAGAACTGCGTCAGCGCCACTGCTGAGTATCAATAATGCATTGCAGCAGGTGCTGCAGGCTATGATAGTTTCAATATATTTGAACAGTCAGCTCCTGCCTTTTCTGAAGGAAACTCTGAATTATGGATGGGAACAAACGATGCTTTCTGATGGCAACATTTCAATAAAAGAACAAGTGCAGCTCTTCGGGAGCGCGGAGGCCGCTGTGCAGGGTTTTCTGAGGAAATACCAGAAGACGCAAATTTGGGTAATGAAGTGATCGTTTATAACGAACAAAGTGTGTTGTCCTGCTTCTTTTATTATGGCAGAAATATATGTCAATATTAATCTTCTGTTAAGAACACTTTTGCTTCCGACTTGGTCTGCAGAATTCGAGCTGCCCACTTTATAACATGGTCAGCAGCCGGTGAATCGATGCTGAGAAGCAATTCCTAGCAGTCAGGATGGATTTGTGTTACTGTTTAGCTGGGGATGAGCTCCTTTAGAGGAAAAAGCTGCTCTTATTCTTTTGAGCGAGCTTCAGCCTTTACTAAAATAAACCTTTTCTCAAAGGAGAGGGTTGAGAAAATTCTTTAGAGAATCACTAATTCTGATCTACCTCCAGTCACTTCCATTTTCTTCCTGGAGACCAGAGTGAATCATGTTGTGTGTGAGTCCTGTAACTGCGGCATTCCAGGGCAAGGTGCCTGGGAATTGAGAGTAGTGTCTGCCTTTTATTCTGCACTTGTAGTTCTGAGGCTCTATAATATTTTAGAAAAAGAAATTTTTCACAGCTGAAGAACTGCAAGAACCAAAGACGAAAAGCAGCACTTCAGAGTGTTATTAGGGATAACATCAATAAATAGTTTTTTCTTCCCAGACGTTTCTAAATCACATGTTATGATATTTTAAATTAATCAGGAAAAAAAAAAATGACTGAATTAAGAGAATTTCTTTTAAGGGCTTTAGATCAGGACTGAGTATGAAGCATCTCTATAATCAGGCATAAATAGGAGTTGGGGTGGGTGGGGGAAAGATTGGAAAAGGGCAACTAAAAACTCCACTGGGCTGTAGCTCTTGAAATATGGAAGATATCACAAAGATTAAAACAGCTACTTAATTTCTGTCAGCAACTGTTGCCTTCAGCATGTTGAAAGGAGCCCTATTTTTGGTAAGAGCCAGCAATGCATTTGATGTATGCTAATTATCAGGCTGTCTTGGAGGTATTTGGGGAAAACAGTACTACGTGTAAAAAGATGAAACAGGGAAAATTCCAATTTTCAGTACTGCCTGTGATTTTGAGCACTCAACAAACTGACTGGTTGGTAGGACACAGAAAAATACCAACACCTGTAATGCAGAACCACTGCTCAGGGACTCGGGAAATTTATCGCATAAAATCCTAAGTATTTCCCAAACCCAAAGAGATTTGACCTATGAAATTGTTAATCCCGTATCAAATTCGAGTGCTGACAACTGCAAGATGGAAATGCATAATGCAAATGCAGAAATGAGAAACGGCATCAAATGGATGGGTTTACAAAATTAATGCATCCAGTTGATGTTATACTTCTTGGATGAGAAAAGTGCGTTTTTAAGTAAAGACAGAGATATTATTTACCTGATTTTTGGAAATACAACTGAAGGTTATGGGAGGAAAATGATGTGTTAAACTGAAGAAGTACAGGTTTATATAAATTAGATGGATTACATGGTAGACAAAAACAGCTTGCATTAAAATGCAGTGTCTTGGACTGAAAGGAAGCTCCTTTTTAAATATCTCTGTGTAATGTTTTCTTCATTACCGGGGGTTGACTTAAATGAAAATGTACAAAATAAGGTTTTTAAAAACACAATGTTTTGAAGCACAAGAGCCAAGAATAAATGTTGGTAGTATTGAGCTAAAATTTAAAAACATTGATTGTGACCTCTCCTGATCCATAGCTGTGCTATAAGGTCACTGCTGAAACTTTTGGTACACAATGAATTTTAAGCCACAGGCTTTCTTCTTTTTATTTATTTATTTTAAATTCTAAAATAATCTGCAAATGAATTGAATCAAAATGATCTTACACAGCTCGAATATTGAAAATTTTACTGTTATCCTGGTTCCTCATTGTAACTTTGCATAGGTCTCCTGGTTATCATTTTCATTAGCAGCAACTGCTGAGAAGAGTGAGGGTGAAAAATTGCTGAATTCTTTGTTTCAGGAGTGCCAAAGCTGCCCCCTGAGCAGGCAGGTGCTGCTCTGCTGGTGCAGCAAAGTCCTTCAAACCCTTCTGATAGAAAGGCAGAGGTTTATAATTATCAATTGTCACTAAAACTACCAGCTGGGGCTCAAGCTGCTGGTGCCTGAGTATTTTTAAAAATTACTGATGATTTAGTTTCCGATAGAGAATAGATGGCCTGGGCTGAAGTTTCCTTTGCAGAGGTGCTGTTTGCAGTCAGAATCACTCCCTTGCATGCACTTTGCATTTTGAATATTGGTCCTGAGCTCTTCAGTGCGAGAGCAGGACAAATTGAAAGATGCTTCAACTGGCAGAAACTCATTGGCTTTGCTTTCATGGGATGGTGCTTCACTCTTTGACGGCGTGGATTTGATTCTTTCCTTTTGGTTTACGCAAGTGAACAGTTTTGGTAGGAACGTTTGACAGTTTTTGATCACGAGATTGTAGTTCTTCGTGAGCCTTAAAGTACAGGAAATTAATGATCCCTACAAGTAGAGTGAACAGCCATGACACACAGCTGGAGGCCAATCAGGTGGATGAAAAAGCTGGTCCCAATCAGTGTGTTCACTAAATCAAACATATTTACCCTTGGAACTTCCTGCACTTGGCCACTGCATGATAATGGCAGCAGGAGAAAACCAAAGGGGCATGAAGAAATGGATCAGATTGGATAAAGAGAGTGTTTTCCTAGGTAAGATGATGCTCACACTATGAGATAAATAGATAGAGATATATATAGAGAGAGATTTTTATTTTATTTAGTTGCCAATCAGAATCTAACAATGAAATGCAAATATCATTTTCCTGAAGAGTCTTTCTCTCTAGGTGGTTTATGAGATGTTTTATCTTATTCTTTCCCCACCCCCAAAAAAATAGAGGAATGGGGCTTAGCCTTTTAGAAGTCTTGGAAGAATCAGGCTCATTACAGCCTAATCCTTAAAGGAATGTAACAAATAGTGAAGATATTTGATAAATACAGCCAGAACTCAATATCTGATAATATATTTAAAAAAAAAAAAAAAAGAAAAACCCAAAACATTATCTTCACACGACTGCCATTTGTTTGAGCAGCCCTGATATGCTTTATTTTGACCTATTTTCTGGCGTGCTTTATGTATCAGAGCGCTGATAGTGAGTATTTGTATTCGTGGTTTGGCTGTATGACTAATTGAAGAAATTTGTAATCTTCTCGTCTCGCGTTGGCGTTACATTACATTGTTTCATATTAAACATGCTGCCTCTTTTAATCTGCGGGTTACAGATGCTTATTTCTTTCCACGTTCATGGTAGTATTATCCTATTAAGGGTGTTTGTGATTTATTATTGCCTTTGTAAAGGCCATCTCACAGCAACGCGCTCTGATGCGCTGCCACGTTTGGCTGCAAACAGGAATTTGTTTTACTAATATGAAACATGTTTATGGACTGCTGTGCTAACTTATCAAAATGCCTGTTGGAGAGGCAGCTATTGGAGGTTTTTCTGCCTGATGGAGATGTGATGGTACCGGATTTAGGGAGAGGATTTGCAGCAGGTCAGGGAGGGATCCTGCCTCTCTGCTCAGCTCGGGGAGCACCTCTGGGGTGCTGTGTCCAGCTCTGGGTGCTCAGGACAGGAGGGGAAGGGACATCCTGGAGTGGGGCCAGAGGAGGCTGTGGAGATGAGGAAGGGACTGGAGGAAAGGCTGAGGACCGGGGAGGTTGGGATCAAACACCAAACCAAGGACCAGGATAATGTGGGGCTGAAATGGAGTCGAAGGCTCAGCAGTGACCTCAGTTGTTCACTGAACTCTTTCTATTTGGTTGTCTCAAAACTTAACTAAAAAACAAACAAAACATCACCACCACCACCAACAAAAAAACACAACAAAAACCAAAACACCAAAAAAAACCCCACAAAAAAAACCCTACAAAAAAACCAAACCNAGCAGTGACCTCAGTTGTTCACTTCTTTCATTTATTTGGTTGTCTCAAAACTTAACTAAAAGACCCCAAAAAGCCCCTAGAACCAAACAACTAACCAAAAAATAACCCAAAAAAAGAAAAAAAAAAGGAAAAAAATAAATAACCTACCAAAAATCAGAAGCTAATTCAAAAAATAAAAAGGTTTTTATAATGGTTGGCCACAGAGGATGTGTACAATTGTTTGTAAGTTTAGTAAGATCAGAATTGTTTCTTTTACTTCTGTTAGTTCATGATAGGTCACAATACTCCGGGATCTAATCAATATAAGCAGGAAAGGAAAAAATAATTTAGAAATTAATTATTTTTTAAAACTCTTTAAAACTTGCTCATTCTTGTGAATAAGGTGAAACTTTGGCATAGAAAAACATAATTTTGCTATGGAGTTATTAATCCATAAAGGAAATACTTTCTTTGCAATTTAAAAACTTTTTTTTATCCTAAAATATCTTTTGAGTATAGAAAAAGATAATAGATATAAAGCCAAGACACTGAAATAATCTTAAATCCAGTCAAGCAACAAGCCACCAGGGTCTGGCCATTCTAGCTTTTTCTGAGCATAGAAAAGCAAGCAGTGTGAGCCAGAATAAATAATTTACAGGCCAGACTGTCCCCTAAGATGCAGTCAGTTTCCAGGAGGTGTCAGATAGCAGATACTTGTACTGATTTAGAATAGAGCGCAGTAGGATCCAGGCAAGTATTTGCTGCTGAATAATAATCACACAGGAGACTACACAGCCCCAGGAGGCTTTCTTGTGTTATCTGCAACAAAGCACGTTTAAAGTGATGTGAGAGACACGGGTTGGTGCCATCCTTAGAACTTCAAAAGTTGCCAGAGCTTCGCTTGGGAGGAAAAGCTGAGCCTGGAGTTCAGAATTCCCGCGTGCAGCCCTGGAATTTGCCACGGTGTCTGTGCCGCTGCATCCCGTGACAGACACTGAAACTGTGTCCACTTCCCTGGCCTTTGGTCTTGTCACGGGCCATCCACGAGCCCCTGCTTCTTTGCCAGGCCTGCAGGTAAAACCACAACTGCTCGTTTTCTGTCAAAAATCACAATATTGGCTCCTTCAGACTTCTGCCTGGGAGCTGGCAGTGTATGTCAGAAACAGTGAAGTGAGGATGCAATTAATTAACTTCATAATTTCCTGTTTGTGTATAAATAATAACCAATAATTCCCACTCTTTTACCACAGACAAGTAAAACTGTAGTAAAAGATAAGTAAGCATTTTGGTGTCTTTAGCTTTAAGGATAATCTAGGAGAATAATTTTCACTTCTGTCCTCTATATTTCTCTGGATGTTAGGCAAGATTTGGAGTATTATAAATTGGAATTTTTCAACAGAAGAACAACAGGCATTGAAATATTTAGCTCTTGAAGAGTCAGTGCGTAACAGATGCTTTGCAAAATTAAGTGTTTGGGCATATTTCAGAATTGATCAAAATACTGTTAGTTTTTCACTGTATCTGAAGTTTCAACAGACTGTGATGCCAAGCATTTGCCAGTGAAATTAGTTCAGTGCAACCATTGGCTCTGTGGTTTTTCTGTCAGAAAGCAGTGAAGACCAACAAAATTTTAATTAGCATTCATTGTTAAATTTAGTCTGAATTAATGATCAGTGAGAGAAACAAATGTGCTTGCGGTCTATTTTGGTGCATTTCAAGAGAGGACTTTTGTTCCTAATTTGTCATCTAAAGTAACTTTATCTGTTGTTTGGATTACTTGAGGACTTAGCCATGTCACGATTGATCATGTTCAGGAAGAGATTAGCGAGTCTGCAAATACATTTTGGAAATAATTGTGGCACGAGCGTGCTGTTAAATAAATAAATAAAGCTTGGCATGTCAAGTGAATTGTAGTTTGTTGGCCTTAGATCAATAAACATATAGAAAATGTTATAGTCAGGCATTTAGCAGTTCTATGGCCCATTCATTCCTCCTAAAGGCAATTTTAATTTCTTCTCACACAGAAGTTGAGTATTATAACTGATAGTTTTCATAAGCTCCCGTGCAGCAATAATGTGAATATTGAACATTAGCATGCTAAAGATAGTTTCAAACCATGCAGGAATGACTCCTAAGCCATCACTCTTTGCAGAACTGGTTGGGTGGGTTCAGAAGCTGCAGTTGGAAGCCCTGGTGCAGGTATGGAACTGTTCAGCAGGGTGTGACAGGAGCTGAGCTCTGGGACTTGTGTTGACGTGGGCATCCGGCAGCACAGAATCACTGAGATGAGAGGCTCTGGAGATAATCGGCTGCAGTGCTGTCAGAGCAAGGCCTGGAAAGGGTTTTACATCAGGGAAAGAGAAACACAAGGATGGGCAGCACAGCAGTGTTTACTCTCCCTCAGCCTTCCCTTCCCCTGTATGGGTGGGGCTGTGCTCAGAGAGAAATCCTGACCCTGCAAACCTGGATGGAGAAGTTTGGGAGATGCCCAATCATTGCTGAGGATACTTGGAAAAGTTGTTTGACCTTCACTTGCCAATAGTTTGAGTATATCAAAACAAATGAGAAAGGTATTAAATGTCATGGGGTTTGCCTCTGCAGCAGGATCCATACTGTAGGAGTCTTGACTCCTAATTATCTGGAACTCGAGCTGCAATTCATTTCATGGACAGCTTTGTGACTTCATTCCTTGGGGTTGTGTTGTTTTGTTCATCATATGCTGAAATAATTCTCTCCTGGCACTTAATATGCTGTGACATTTGAGGAGAAAACAGTCTTATTTAGACTGAGGAGCAACTGGGAATATCCTACCCGGAATAACTTGCTTTGCAGCCTAGCCTTTTGTTTTTTCTTTAATTAGGAGGCTAATTGTCATTGTCTCCCTGATTTGTATCTCTTGTTTTTCTTTAGGAGATACCGAGGGATGGGGGAGGGATAGGACACACACACCACCTGTATCTCTTCTATTTAGATAACTTGCAGACCTTCAGATAAGTTAATTATTGTCTTTACACGTCCAGGTCTTCATTTAAATAAGGAACTTTTATAGGCTTCGTCTTCATCAAATGTCAGCCTGTCCTGGTGTCCCATATCCTGAACAGAGCTGTGTTTAGGGCTCTGAGATCTCACATTTTTCAGCTAGAGCCATGTTAGACAGACAGCTCCCTGTTGACTAAACATCTAGGAGGCTCATGTTTAATTGTTCTCTCCAGCTGCGAGGAACAGCTCTGAGCAGGATTTCTGTTTCATCAAACTCCACTTAAAGGAAAATCAGAGCACTTAGGGCTGGGGGCTCTCAGTTGTTGCTCCTCCTCTACGAAGCTCCCTCCTTTTCCATCCCAGGCTGATGCATTGCCTTCTTTCCCAGTGCAAAGCACCAGGTATTTTTCTTTGCAGAGGACTTTCCTCTGCTGCAGCTGCCAAATGGCTAAGAGGAGAGAAAGAGGAGTAACCTGTGAGAAAAAGGGATGTAATAAATTATAGTGAGAGACACAGGTCAGCCAGGCTGCAGCTGGGAGAGAGTTAATTCTCTTCCTAGCACCTTGTTACCATGTTGTATTTTGGATTTAGAATGGGAATTACACTGGTAGGACACTGATGGTTTAGTTGTTGCTGAGTGGTTTCAGCTCTGTAGTTGCAGCTTTCCAGTTTCCCACACTCTGCCTGTGGGAAAGTGCACAAGGAACCCGGAGGGAGCCTGGCCAGGACAATGATCCAGCCTGGCCAAAGGGATATTCCAGGCCATGGAATGTTATGTCCAGTGCAGAAACTGGGGGGAGTTGGCTGGGAAAGGCTGATTGCTGCTCAGGGGCTGGCTGGGCATCAATAAACAGGTGGTGAGCCCATGAGGAATATTACTTTGTGCCAAAAAGATTTTAAATTTGTATACATGTTTTCTAAGCAAGACCAGGATGGATGTGTCAAAAATGATCAAATTATTCTAAATTATCTGTTTGCTCTAGTACAGCAGGAGACAGGTTCTCTGAATTCCGGGAGAGAATTTATATTCCACCAAAAACCAGAATACTTCAAAAATCTGTGCAACTGTATATAAATTGTAAAATGTGTCCTTTCATTATAACCAAAACTCCTTGTTTTATCTGTTTTTATCTATTGGCACTATGTGTTGGGTGCGAACGTTTACATATTTTAAGTAGATTTTTTTTTCCATATAATTTTGAAGCAGCTCGCTTCAGGTAGATAAGAAGTTGTGTTGTCACCCTGCCATCTTCATCCTAATTCAGGCTGATTTGTCTTGCTTCCTTCCCACTTGGGTGGGAATATTTTAAATAGAGTATTTATACAACCTGTCTGTCTAGATAGGATAAACCTGAATATCTGTCAGTATCTCCTATTGCACTTGTGATCAGAGGTGCACTTAATAGCTCTGAAAATCAGGCCTAAGGAATTAATTAGAATGCCAGTTCCCTTGAAGTATTCTCTAGAAAAGATAGTTTAGAGAAGGGCTTGAAAATATGACATTTAAAACCAGTCTCCCACTGAGCCATATTAGCATTAGTTTTGAACAAAATTGTGGTTTATTGCACGTGTGTCTGACAGTTCCCTGCAAGACAGGAGCTTGTCCATGAAGCTGCACTTTGGCATGCACTGGGCACTCCTCCGCATTTTTATATCCTCTCCCTGCTCTTCCTGAGCAGCCACTCCAAACACAAATTCAGCACTCATCATTGGCAATAAAATAATGCCCGACATCACCTCGGAGCTCCCGACCGGGATCGTCTCTTGCAGCACCCTGGTGCATGGGGGAACTGAGATGTAAAGAGAGACTTGGTGAGAAGTCTGGAGAACAGTCAGCATCAAAATAACGCTTGAAATGTGCAAATCTGTGCCAAAATAAAAAGCGCATTCAGTCAGGAAATCAGTGGCTCCCTTTCACTGCGTTCGTACCTCCAGCGATGCCGCCTGATGCTGACCCTCGGCACTTCCTGCCCAGAGTAGGGTAGAGCTCACTTGTTGGAGAACATTTATAACCAACAGCCTGGAATGCACCTTGAGATGTGTGTAGGAGGGCTGGATCCAGGAGTGAGTGTGAAGGAAATGCCAGCTGAGCTTTTCTGCACTCCTTGATAAATACGGTCTGGTCTCATGGACTAAGCAGCTGCGCCTAAGTCAGCTCGTCAGAGGGATGGACAGGGTCCTTTTGAGCGATCCTCCTGATCCTTCCCACTTATCTGGGCTGTTACTCAAGTTGCAGACCCCTCTGATTCCCACAAGTGTGGGGTTTTGGTGGAAATAAAACAAGGGATGTGATGCAGGAATGGACTTAGCGCGTTAGAGTCTCTGTCCAGTGATAGTGAAAACATTCCAGTGTTATCAATGCTGCTCCCAGCACGAATCTGAAACACAGCCCCACACCAGCCACTGGGAAGGGAGTTATCTCTAGCCCACACCAGCACAGTTAGTAATGACAACAGAAATAATTTGTGGCTGGTGTAACAGGAAGGTGTTGCTGGGGAATGAGAGAGTTTCTGGAAAATGCTGATCAACTGCATTGTGTTAAAACAATCAAAAATCTGGATCGTGATTGGCTAATCAGTTAAAAGTAGGGGGGAAAAGGAAAATTTTTACTGGAAAAAATCCATGTATTCAATTTTCATTGCCCACACGCTGAAAACTTGTTAAACTCCCTGTATGCCTAAACAGACTCATCAGATAGATAAATTGCACAGATGTGTTAATTGGAATCCCAGGTCATTTGCTCTATTTGATTTGTTAGAAGTGATATCACGGATATAATTTTGTTCTGCAGTTGTTTTTACCTCTCCTAAGACACCTCCAATTGAAATTATACCTGGTTATATTTCCCTCAGTTATGTGTTCCTTTCCTTTCTTAACACAATTACACATTTCTCTCTTCTCCACGGCCTTAACCTGCGTTGTCAACGAGGATCAGATATAGAATTTAAAACACTGTAAAGAAACAGAAAAAACAATGGAATATGGAGCACCTAGGGAGAGTGGAGTCTTCCACATCACTACAGGGAGAGGTAAAGCTTAGAGCACAGACACTAAAGAATCTTTGCGTTGTCACAAGTGTTTATTCCTTTGTCCATAACCAGAGAAGAAGAGCTGCAGTATGTTATAAATAACAACTGAAGAACATAATGTTCTCAATCGAAGAACATAAATTACTTGCTGGTGAGAAAAACTGGATTTTATTTTGATGAATCATTTTATTCTCTATGTAAATATTTGCTTTTAGTTGAATGCAGTAAAAAAAAAAGCCTATTTTATCAGTAGGAGATTGAACTTTTGGTATTATTTATAGATGCAGGCTAATCTCAGAACCCTGACTTTTAACCTTGTCATTTAGAGATGATCTAGAAATTAAAAATGCAGAAGTAGGAGATGCTTTTTGAAAGGATTTCTCTTGTTGAGACATTGACAATGTCGTAGTATCTCTTGTACTTAGTACTTTTGAATAACAAAACTAAATGGTCCCCAAAACACAAGCAGCTGGTAGAAATCTGGAATTGTGATAGAATGTGTTTTGTTTTCTTAAAATAGAAATATTTAAAAATTTTATTCCAGCTTGGGATAAGTGATTACATGGCAAATATCTTATTTCTAGCCACAGAACGTGATGTGGGAACCTGGTGTTTCTATGCTGAGTAGTTGTTGGAAGGTATTTCATTCTTCATGCTGAGTTTAGGGCTTTTTCCTCTCTCTCTTTGCGTTGCAAGAAGAGCATTTCCCCATACTGGTTCTTAATATGCAAAGAACGAGGCAACCTCTTAGAGAACCTGATGGTTTATGACCTGTCTCTAAGCTTTTAGACTCTGGGAGGGTTGGGTAGTACAGGAAATAAGTATGAGATGGGATTAGCAACCATTGAGAAGAAAAGGAATCAGACTGATGAATTCAAAAGGTGGAATAGCTGCAGGGTCAGTTACTGTCAAACAGAATGAGAATTATGCCAAAGAATGAGTTTCTTAAGATCTAGGGGAATTAGTGAAAAGCAATAGACCTTCAGGTACCTTTCTGCTCCTATCAGTTTTAAACCCCAGTTAATTTAGCATTCTTTTCTGATCCTGACAGCTCCACCGCAGGCAGTTTCACCACTGGCAGACTTCATAGGGGTTCACACAGCATTGTGAGGGAGGCTGTGGAAACACAGAATTAAATGGATGGGACTTGTAGCCGACCTGCAAACTCCTTACAGAACAGATTCTGTCTCAGCAAACCTGCCCTGTGGCCAGGGTGTCCCTAGGCCAGGTGAAGCACCACGAGAAATGTTACATTTAATTCATTGAGGTTTCCTGAAAAATCAGTGTCTGGTGCTCTCGGCGCCAGCTGCTGTTTGTCTGCTCCTGCCAGAGCAAGGAACAGCCTCGCCCACGTTGCTGTGACATCTTGGGGACCTCAGAGCTCCTGCTGCTCTGCTCCTCTCGCTGCCAGGCTTGTGCTCCTGCCAGGAGAACATGGGTTTGTCAGGGAATCACCTGGACAACCAAAATAGCCTCCATCCGTGGCACCCTCTGCACCCTCCCCGTGCGAGGCAGCGTGCACTCAGTGATTGTATTTCCTCCCCTTATTAAACTCCGGGTGAAAAAAAGAATTTTTGGCAGGCTCAGAGGGGTTTTTTTTGGCTAAATAAGGGTTTTTTTCTGGCAACATATGGGAAAAGAACACCTAGGGGTTTTTCTGTCAGCAGGATCCCAGGGTTGTGTCAAAATTCCATCCTCAAAAGGAGAATATTTACCTTCCTTTAATTTAAAAAAAATATTTAAAAAAAAATTTTATGACACTGACCAACAAGTTATTGTTGATTAATGATACTGAAGTCATGAGGAGAATTAACAGAATTAACAGAATTAATTAGTCACTAGGAGAATTAACAAAACTCACTAACACTGTGAATGTGGACACAACTCTGCCAGGCTCCATTGCTGACTGGCTATTTACTCCTTTATTTGAATTTCCAGTAGTGTGAATGAACATGCTCTTATCAGACTAAAAAAAATAAATCTGTATTCTCAAAATCCCTTTGACTTAGCTAGTTGGGCCACTGTGGCCTTGAAAGTGTCATTATTCTATTCTAAAAAATATTCAAGTTCTTGTTTGTGTGCTGATCTGGGTCAAAGCTACAACAAATGTGGTTTATTTGGGTTGATGATGCATTGTATCTCTGATTCCCTCTGTAAAGCACTGATGGAAACAATTATTTTACTGGTGATTAGCACTCCTCAGGAGAATGATGTTTTTCCCAGTTTTCAAACACCTGTTATCCTGTTTTCCCTTTATTACGATATTCTTCTGTAGACTTCATTTTCTGGTTATCTATAAATCCATTTGTAAATATTATTAGGCAAACATCAATTTCTGTAGTATTCACAAAAATGAAACATAAAATAGGTGGAATTGGGATCTTTCGAAATCAGTTTTGCAGCGTTACTGTTCCATTTCATTGGGAGAAATATCCAGCACCTCGTGGGTTGTATGGAAAATTTTCTCCCGTGGAAAATTTCTCTGTAAATGATGGTAGAGTGCTGTAGTTGCTGCCTGGGATTAATCACTCGTGATGCCCTCCATAGCTGTGGCTTGGGGCCCAGACGAAAATGTCTCCCATTGCTGAAAAATCCAAATATTTCCAGAGTTGATCATTTGTCACCACCAGCAGAATCCACGCTGATCAGTAATTTCAAATGGGCCTCACCTGGGGATTTCTCCAGGTCTTTGGTGCTATGTAACAATCAAAGTACTGCTGGTAAATTAAAATTAATGGCTTGTGGTCACAGCTCCAAACGCAATGCCTGCAATGCCATTTCCTATCGCAGCGGCCTCGTGACAAGGGAACGACTCTTGCTTTTGGAAATATGTATTTTCCCTACATCTCGAATTATCCTGCTGCTCCCAGCCCCCTCACCCCTGGGAGTTTTGTTTTGAATGGCACTGTCTACCCTGACTCGTTCAGGGATCTCCCCTAAGCCAGTTTTGTGCAGCTGCATATGTCACAAATGGCAGGAAGGCTCGGAGAAGTTGGCAGATCATTTTCTCTTCGGATGCTAACTATCTCAGGGATCTTTGCCACGGTGACTTCAATTTCCTCTGCTTGACAGACCTTATCAACAGCTTAAAACATGTTTACAAACACAATACAATCAGAGTTCTGTGCTTTAGATGCCAAATTATGCTGTAAGCCATTGATCTTTATTACAGATTTGCAGGGTGTTTCTAAATACATTAGTAATTATACGTCTGGGCTGTCAGAGCATCTACTCTTGGGCAATCTCCTTTTATGTTGGATTTGATTGATAGTTAGTTATAGACTTGATTCAAAATGAATTTAAAAATCACAGTGCTGGAATACAAACCAGCTCAGGTTACTTTAACTTTTCAGTCTAAACCTAAGGTGGGAGGATTGCTGCTCTAACAAGGATTATTTAATCACGTACAAAATGCAGCACCAGCACTCATTTACCTGCCCGAGACAAGAATAAACATCTGGATTTCCTGTAGATGGCCATCTCTCTGCTTCGAGGAGCACGGTGTCAAGGAATAGCTTCCTAACCATCAGAAAGTTGTAATCATTTTGTTGTTTCTCCTTACATTCTTGGGAAAAGAGGGGGAATTCCAATATGCTCCTTCAAAATATTAATAAGCAATAACAGGCTATTTCTATAAACACGATTAATCATATCAAACAACAAGGTTAACTACCAAAATCAACCCATATTCAGAGAAGAAAAGATCCCTTTACATGTGAATGTATTTCTTGCACTCTTGACAGTGGTGAGAGAGAACAGTTTTTAAGGTGCCCAAGACATGGATCTCCAGGTTTGTTTGTATTAGGAGGGAGCAAGGACAAGACAGACAGGAGTTATTGCTTGCATGAGAGGCAAAGATCTGTAGATCTGAAGAACTTTAGATAGCCCAGATTGGAAATTTTACAGTTGTGATCACCAGCAAGGGCATGAACTTGCAGCTGGAGTGACCGACTCCTCCTGCCCAGGGTGATTCTGCTTGCGGGAGGGTTCCCAATCAATTTACAGAGATAAGAGAGGCTCACCCCCTCCCAGGGTGCAGGTGAATTCCGTTTCTGACATTTTGCATCAAGTCCCTGGATGAACAGATTTGTTTGCTCAAAGCAGAGGCCCTTTTGAAATCAAAATGTGTAAGCGAAAGATAACTGGGATGAAAACTTCCTTTTTTATTTATATGCTCCATTTCAGGATAAATTTTGTACAATCAGGCGAAGCTTATACTGAAATGGAATTGTACACTCTGTTTTTAATAGTAAAGCTGCACATCCACCTGCCCTTTATAAAAATCCTACATTAATTCCTGTACTCCTGTTTATGTTTAAGGGTAACTCATGTCCTTCTTTCATGGAGCTGCTGAAAGAAATTGTTTCTCAATTGAATTTGAAAACTGAGTTTAAATGCTTTTATATTTTCCTTTCATCCACGTGGTAGATTTATTATCAGAAAACCCTAAACACAGCACCTTTTGTTCCTCTGAAGACAGGAGGCCATTAAAATTTTAACAGTTTAGAAACTAAATTCACCTGTAGAGAAGCTCTGAATTGCTTTACAGAAAGGTACAAACCCTGTTAAAAGAGAGAATTCAAAAAGGTCATGTTACTAACAATTTAAAACTTTAATGCATAGGTTTACTTCCTTTATTAAAGTAGCAAAATTGCCTATTTCATGTCTGGAAAAGAAATTAATGTATTTTCAGTGTAAGAAGTTTGCCAAAAGTTTCCAGCACACAGGTGCTTTAAAAGTTAGGGCTTTATAGCAGCAGAATATTGAAGTTTATTTTATGGGACTCTAATGTTTTGCATCAACAAGGTAATTTTTGCTGGTAAACTAATTAAATTGTTGATAATTAGGGTCAGGCATTAGTAGTTTCTTTCTGTTTGTTTGATTTCTTTGTGCTTATTTTATGACTATTTTAGCAACATGGGTGATGAAATAATGGAATTGAAATGGAAATGGCAAAATAAACATATTTAGGTTCTTTGAGGTAACTTGCAGTAAGTAAAATAAATCACTGCTCAGTCATGTTTTAGAGGAATGGGTGATTTCACCTGATTGCAGATGAATTAAACAGATCCCAAGGGAATTGAAGAATTCCCTCACTTTGAGAAGGGCAACAAAGACGGGGAAGGGTCTGGAGAGTCAGACCCACGAGGAGCAAATCTATGACTCTGTATCCCATAAAGTGAACAGAGATTTTTTGATCATTTTCCTTGGTTCACAACTAAAAATCTCTGCAGAATCCGAAGCTCAGGCTTGTCTTACAGAAGTCAGTTTTATCAGCAGTAGCATTTTACCACTTTGGAAGCAGTGCTGGTGTGAATTCTCTTGATTTTAATGTTACCCAAATTTAAAAGTCATAACGCTGTCAATATTTACAGCTACTAGGGGAAGCAGAAATTTTGGGATATCACAGCTCTAAAAGCAGCGGGTTTTCCTCAGGAAGCTTGTGTAAATATTGATAACCAAAGCTGTCACTAAAAGATATCATTGATAAACCCCTTCTTCCATTTTCTCTCCTCTTTAGTCTATGTTTTCTTGGTGATAAAAAATGCTTCTGACACTTTCCAGTTTCAAATTGTTCCTTAAGCACGTGTTCCTATGCTGGAATTCTTTCTGCTTTCCTTAATAGACCAGGGCTTTTATGAAAGTTTCCAGAGGTTTTATGACACTTCACCCTGCCACTCTGCAGCTTCAGGGAAGGAAAAACATGGAATGAGGACTCAAGCGTCTTCTAAAGACCAGCTTCTGCCTCAGCTGTAGAGAACTCTGAAGGAAGATGTTGCTCTGAGGGTTTAGATCCAGGGAAAAATTTGAAAGTCAGACAGTTTGGAATTTTTCACGTTTTCTCATCTCCATTCCAAAGTGGAGAAAATCCCTCTGTGGTGCTTCCCCGTGGGTTTGTCTCTTGCTTCCTTTTTACATTATTGATACTCATTTTTCAGGGCCTGACATTTATGTGCACATCAAGGCTTGTGTGCACGCTCAAACCACGAGAATCTCTTCCGTGCTTTGAGGCCTTAAAGGGTTGGAAATCTTGGGGTTTAACTGTGTTTATTCATTCTGGCAAACCCAGCTCCAAAGAGAACACGTTATTGCTGTGGAACTTCTCCATCTTGGTGGGGTTTTGAGCCCCCTTCTTCAGCTGAATCATTCAACAAGAACAAAAAATGAAAGTGAGTTTCATTCATATCTGTTACACAATCGTGTACACATTCCAAACTGCAAATGCAGGAATGCAGCTGTGTTGGATCAAGGAGGCTCTCTGCAAGCAATGGAAAACTCATTGGCTTTGTTTTGCCTTAAAAACGAGGATGGTTTTAAGCCTTTCTTTCCTCTCTCGACAGCACAAACAGTTCACAGGCGCATTCTGTAGGAATCTTAGCAGGCCTAGGGCAATGTAGAGGAGCCTTTGACAGCCAGCAGCGTGATGAAGGAGCAAATAACACAGATGAATAAGTTTTTCTTTTGCGACTTGTCGTTTGTGGCTTACAGAAAAATGGAAGACAAGCACGATGACCTTCCCACTTAAAAAGTCTCAGTTTTGTAATTTTGTTCAGTTCTAGAGTTGTGCTTTTCCTCTTTTGTACACACGCAAATCAAAGCTCACCAGAGGCAATCTTGCATAAAGTGACAGCTGTTTATTTAAATTATCTTAGCCTCATTCTATTTCCATCTTTCTCTGACAGACATATGTTCAATTGGTGCATTGGAAATAGATGCACATATTGTTTGCCATCCTGTAGGAACTGGGCACTGGACAATACCAGTTGCTCAAACAGTTGCATGATATTTGAGATCTCTTTAACAAGTGGTGTTCTTTTTTTTTTCATTTTAATCAATTCTGTGGCACATATGTTTGAGTAAACATTTGGAGTGGTTTGTGTTGGGAGATATGATTAATTGATCATAATAACACCAGAAAAGTGTCCAGAGAATGCACAGCCTGCAGCTAGGCTGAAAACTGCCCCAAGTTTGCTATAAGTGCAGCTTGCAGGGTATATGAAGGTGCAATAAGTTGTCTCCGTTTGGAATGCAATTTGGATTTTATGGGAAAACAGTTAATAGAAGTTCGCCGTCTCTTTTACTCTGTTAGAAAAACACTTTCAGAACCGCGCCATCTGAAAGGGTTAATTTCTCACAGCAGGTTTGAAATTGTGCATCTTTATTTTTCCTGAGGGATTGCAAAGTGGGTATGCTTGAAGGGTACAAAGGGAACACGCAATCATTTCTTACCCACGGATAGGAAATACAGGAAACTTTCCCACGACCGGTGCAGAGCAGGCACAGGGCAGGAGGAAGGGCTGACCCTGCGAGGAGAGATTAATTTTTTTCAGTGTAGCTGAATTAATCCGTGATACCCAGTCCCTGCCCTGTTTGACCCTCCTGCCAATACATCTGTCAGACCTCTACTGCTGCTGTAATTCTGTTGTCTGTGGCATCAGAGATGTTCTGAGGTTGCCACCGTCATGAGCGCAGTCTCATCGTGGGTTTCCCAAGGATGACACCCATGGTTTGGGCACCCTTTAAGCCTATGAAAGATACTTGTTTTCCTGATTCTAGCTATCTAGAAATCCAGATTTCAAAAATAGTACTGAATGCTTTAATGTGGTTTCAATGTCCAAATCATTATTAATTTTTAATGAATATTTGCCTTTTCATTACATGGTGTTATAGCATTCTGATGATCAGTGAGATGCAGTTTTGTTTCAGAGCAAAGGGCAAACCAAGCTAACCTCAAATCTTTCACTCTGAATTTAATAAAAATTCTTAATTTATACTTGGATTTTGATTAAAATATAGGTGGAATAAACATAACTTGGTAAACCTTGCATATCACGGTTTCAAAGTCAGTTTTTGAAAAATCTTTTCTTATGTGGAAACAATACAGTTTAAAGTTCCTGAGAAGGAAATTTCAATCCTTTTGGGGTAACATGAGGTATCTCAGGATGGAAAACTCCTTTAAGGAACTGCAATGGCACAAAGAAGTTCTGAGAGAGGGGCAGGGTAATTTCTGGAATCAAACCAGCTGTTACAAACCGCACATGAATAACCTGGTCCCTGGCACTGCCAGGCTGCAAACACGTGAGAGTCTCTGCTCTGTTTTGCCCTTGCCTCGTGCTCTAGAAGTGCTCCAAGTGCTTGGTGCTGACTGTTTGGCAGCAGCAATCCAGAAGCTGTCATCAATTGCCAGCAGCGTTCCCTTCCTTGTTCACAACTCGTAAAAAACATTGTTCCCCAGCAATTAAATTTAATTTTTGTTTGTTCTTCCCTACTCAGGGCCTAAAATCTTTCTCATGGCTGTCTAGAGATAGTCCATGAACCTGTGCAAAGGAAAGGCTCGGGGGGAGCGGAATGAGGAGTTCTGGGAAGTTTGCCCAGTAACATCGGCACTCAGCACTTTCTCATTTAGCTTTATAGTTTCCAATAAGAAAAGATCTTTTCTGAGCAGTGAAATGAATTCTGTGTACACCTGTCATTTTCCTTGGTTTTCTTTATGCTCTCCTGTCTTGAATATTTATTGATTCCTATATTACCTGTTTGAGACCCTTTCGTGCCTATTGTCTATACCCTATACAATCTGATTTCCAAAAATCAATATGCTGTAACTAAATAGGTGTTTCTACTTTCTGCTTACAAAACAAAAGCGAGAGCCCAGCAAGATTACAAACCAAAATGAGAAAATACAGAAAAAAGACTCAAGTGCATATTAGTGTGAATATTTTCTTGCAGCATATTTAAAGGTTAAGGCAATGAATTGGCTCTGTAATAAATACAAACCTGTAAAGTTGTTATAATTCCCTTTTTGATCATGAAGTTTATCTTTCAAAGTAAAAATATTACAAAGTATAAGTAAAACTATACTTATTTTTTTTTTCTGCCAAAGATTAATTTCTAAGGAAAAACTTGAAATACCAACACTTAAAATACTTCTGAAACAAACCATTTTGCTATTTCACTTGGTATTTTTAGCGCTACACGCTTGCATGTTAAAAAATGAACCAAAATCATTCATTTGGAATGACTTTCTCTAAATTTCCACATTTACTCCTATGTAGAGCCTGAGGGAGTTACTCTGGTTTCAGTTCTTTCACACTTTTAACCTTGAATGATGGAAGGAAAAAAGTAAACTTCCCAAATCTGTGGATGACAGTGACCTGGAAGGACCTGCAAATAATTTGGAGGACAAGGTTACAATTTAAATTAACCTTCATAAATTGGAGAAAGGATCCGGATCCCACAGACAACGCTCTGTAAATACAAGTGTGAAGCGCCACGTGAGGCAAGGAGAAATGAAAAGCATAAATACAAACGTGGGGGAGGATTGAGTGGGCACTGCTGGGGGTAGGGATGGATGGAGGGGTCAGGGAGTCCTAAACTGAGCGGGCCAGGAGGGGATTTTGTGTCCAGCTGTGCCTTTAGAAGTAGGAGTTGGTATAACTCGGTGTGTTTGGTGTAGGAAACACAAGGCAGAAGCAGGCTGGTGAGTCTCGCAGAAAATAAGGGTTTTAATGAAGGGGGGAAATCAAATATGGTTCAGGATGTTTGAGACTAGGATTAATTAATGCTTGAAAACTTTTAGAATAGCAGTTCTGGCAGTCAGAGGTCATGGGTTTCATCATTCCCTCAGAGACCCTGAGTGCTAGAAGGTGCTTAGAGAACTTGTGGGTTTGCTGCCACTGTGTTTTAAGAACAAATACGGAATAATAGCAAGAAAACAGGAAAATTGTCTTTTTCATTCCTTTCTCAACCTTTATGTCTTCTCATAGACCTTTAAAATCTGGGAGCAAGTTCAGAATGTGGAAAATATTGTGGTTTTTGTTCTTATGCACCTGCTTATCCCTCAGCATTTGTAAGAATGCTTAGAAATTGTGTCGATAATTTGAAATAACTTTTCTCATTTATAAAAACTTCCATGTGTTCAATGTTAAAGCCCTGCACTCAAAATGAGGCTCAGCTCAGTAGAGAATAAAACCTCAAAACTGTCCCACCCCAATCTCATTATATTATTTGTTCTACTTAATTGATTACAATCAATGAAAGTAAATTATACTACAGAAATTCCCACTCAGTTGTGACAGGCACAAGTTGTACTCATTAATCAGACTTTCGCAGAGCAAAATAAATAAACACAATCAAAACAAAATGAAATTTCATGTTAATATTAAATCATGAGGCTCTTAATTATGAATTTAACTGATTCTGGGTTCTGATACTGGAAACAGGGAAAATGGGATCAGACTTTTTAAGGGGCAGTGTGGAGAGAAAGGAAAGATGTTTTTGTGGGAACTGCTGTGGCTCCGAGAGCAAAGTTTTAGGAGACAGCATTTACCTCCATGGTCTTTAATTCTGCTTTTTGCTGCAGGCTCAAACTTGCAGGAGGAAACAGATTCTCATTTTTGAAGTCAATGGACAAATTCTTTTCTCTTGCTGAAAGTGAGGAGTGATGGGACTACACAGAGATTTGTAACTCCAAGAAACCGATTTCAGCTTTTAACCACAGAATTTCCAGATATTGTGGTTGTAAGCAGGAACCTTTAAGCAGATTTTTGGTCTAAAATGGTCTTGTATCTGAAAGGTTCTGTTTGGGGCTTGTTTGTTCTGTTTCAAGAAACTGCCTCCCAAATGTGACTTTTTGAAGGTCTTAAAAGTTGCAAAAAAGATTATTTAAAAGAGAGAGAGAATACTTTTTTCCTAGGAATTATTTATCGATATGATACCATCTGAAATGTGGAAATGGCAATTATAAAGGTCATTTTAATTAAATTTAGCTCTATCTTCAGGCTTGCATCTATTTAATTCCCTGGTGACTCAGATTAAATATAGAGCAATCCAGGCCAGTATTTTATACACAGGCTATGAAGATAAGAATCATTAATGTGTGCTACTGGCTGGGCTTGAGTGATGCAAGGGCAAAGTTCCAGGTTTAACTCACTTGTTTTAGTTCTGATTTTGTCTTTCTTTCTTTGGTTTTGCCCAAATCACAGGAGCTCCTCCCAGGGGGTATCCTGGGTTCTTACCCCAAGCAGATGTATCTGCACCCAGAGAAACTCTCACAAAGCCATAGGTTACATATACTTAATCTGCACTCTTTCTCTGTCTTATTCCTTTCCCTCAAACATCTTTGGCTTGTTGGATGTACTCCTGTTTTCGAGGCAAAGAGTTTCAGAATTAGCCCAGCTACCAAGATGAAGCTCTGCACCACGCAGACATCTCCTTTTAACAAAGCTCAGAGCACTCCCCCCATAAATGATGAACAAATCAACTATTTCACCCTCTAAAATTTCAATATATTTCCGAGGTGCTGTTGATTCTGTGGCTTTGATTTAAGTGTGTTTTTTTTATGATCTTTACACATTACAGGTGCCTCCACCTGAACAAAGGCAGCCAACATTAGTTGTAGTTATTATAATAATTATTATTACTACTACTACTATTATTATTAAATGATTAAGGAATTTTTTGGATGCTAGAAGTGTAATAGCACCAAGAAGACTTTCCTTTACACCCCTGCCACTCAGTCTCTCTCCTTTCGAGCTGAAGCCTCTGAACAGATTGCAGACAAGTGACTGCGCTGCTGAGCAGGGCAGGTTTGGATCATTTAATTCTTATTCCTTGTGACCTTCTCAGGCTCACTTGGAGAAAGATAACATTCTGCACTGATAAGACCTTGCCTTCAGGAATACTTCTCGGAGTATTTCTCACCCCCGAGCCCGGTGGCAATGAGATTTTGTTTTTCCTCAGCGAGCCCGGTTGCACACGTGGGGTGTGTTAATGAGAAGATGCAGGTAGATAATGACAGGGGCTCTGCAGCCCTTCCACAGACCCAGCAGCTGCTCAGGGACACGCAGCGTGGGGCCACACAAAGCTTAACTTTTCAATTTTAACAAATAAAATTCCACTCTGGGAAAATAAAATAGCTCCCGTTTAGCTTAAGCAGTCTCTCATGAAGTTTTTTCAGTCTTCCAGCTCCTTCTTATTTTCTGCCTCACACAGATTTTTTTTTTTTTTAAATTTAGCTCCGTTCTGCTAAGCTTTTCTGTCAAATTGTTCTTAAAGTTTTTTTAAAAAACAGACTGGTTAACTTTGAAACTTTTTCATTAGTTTTGCTTACTTCTGAAAATGTTTCTATAATGCTGATGATTTCAAATAGAAAGTCTTCCAGTATTGAATCAAATCCTGAATGGGGTCAAAATCAGCAAGCAGAGCATCAGGAGGGAGGATTGGTGGTGTTTAGTTCTCCTTAAGGTAGAACAGTAACATTAGAGGGATTGGTGACAAAGAATTATAATGAATGGAAGTAGGAAAGACTCGTTCTAGGCTCAAGACCAAACTCACAAGGCAGGCAAGCAAGAATATCAAACCAGGATCAACTAAGTAAAAGATAGAGAAGAAAAAGACACAATTAGGTGATTTCAAATAACCTGTACTACCCCTGCTTCCCCTTTGTTCATGAATACAAACCTTTCAGGGGGTGTAGAATTGCTTTTCACTCCATATATCATCCATCCACAGTGGCTCATGTCATAAGGATAAGCCCATCATCTAATTCAGGCAGGAAATCACCCAGAAGTTATTTCAGGCATTGCAGTCCTTGCTATTTTATTCCAAGCTCAAATGATCCGCTATATTTCTCATACTCAAATATTAAAATCAATAAATAAATTGTATCCCCAACGTTACCATTATCTGTATGTGGTCTCTACAGATGAGTCCAATCCTCCTTGGACGGCCCAGCAAACCTTCAGTCCTGGACTTTTATTCTTAGGTTTTAACCACTATTTGAGTTATTTGGTTATATCCTGGTTATCTTCTAGTTTACAAACAAGCAGCACCAATAATTAGTGGCTTAAGCAATCACATAAAACATTTAGGTGTAACCACGAGAGTATTTGGCTGATGTTAATGAGGTGTGGGGAAAGCACGTGGGTTTGGTGATATTTGTCTATTGCCACAACAAAACCTGCTGTGCAAGGACTTGCAGCAACTGATTTTGAGCGTGTTCTGAGAGGGGCTCTGCAGCAATTCTCATTGAAATAATCTCAGATCAAAGGCTACTGCAGCAAAAATATTTACTTTTGTGAACAAATCTCAGTTTGAAAATTCCTACAGGCTTGAAAGCTATAATTGAAAAAGTTTTAAATGTGAAATGAACTTAAAGAAATGTTTCTCTTCATAGTCTTTTGTCTTCTGTGTAAAGCTTGGAATTTGCTAATATACCAAATGGAACTGTGGGTGCACCTGCCTGGCTTTGGGATTCACAATATTTCAAGAGATTTTAGCCCCTAAACTACCAGTTATTGAGCCACAGCTAATAGGAATTTAAAAATAAGGGCTATGGAATTAGCATAGCACTGTTTGGCACACATTGGATTGCATATTGAATGATATGCTCTGTAAATTAACTTATCCTTTACATTAATTGGTGCTAATTACTGCAGATCTGTTTAATATTAATGTGTTAATCTGTACATCAGTGACTGGAATTGCACATTAAATTCAGAATGTCATTCGCACATTCAATTCGGAAAGTGGCTGATAATGTAATTTGTAGTTTATGTTATCATTAGAGTGAGAAAACATGAAAAAAGTTGGGGATTATACAAGGCTGATTATCCTGCGTGCACGTGTGAGGGTAAAGGGGGAACGTTCTCTCATCTGCTTGAGGAGGGAGCAAATTTATCAGAATTGGGCTCTTTGTTTCTGGTTTCTGTCCCTTTGAGATTGGCCACAAAGAACTGTGGAGCATCTCAAAGCTTGTAACATTTCCTTTTATGACCACAAATGAAGATATTCAGTTTTTTCTTCTGAAAATTATGCAATTATTAATTAAGAGGGGAAAAAAGAAAAGCCGAACAACTTTAAAGTTTGTTTCGAGTTCATATCAGTGAATTCTTGAAAGAGGTTTGCCATAAGAACATGCAAATTTGAAAAGAACATGGTAAAAATGGTTATTTGACCTGCCCCAGTTTTGACAAAGTGTGAATTTTGGGTGGGTGTATTTGTCGGTTCCTCAGATATCTGCAACTTTCCATACTTTAAAATGCCTGTTTGAGCAGGGCTTAAACTGTTAATCTCCCTTACCCTGCACGTTCAGTTAAACCCCAAAGATCCTTCAGTTGTGAGCATCCAGAATTCCTTCTTTGTGTGTACTGCACAGTTTCCATTTTATTCAAATGCACCCTCAGTGAAACTGGAGCACATTCAAAAAATCGTTGGTCCAGAAAGACATAAAATGAAGATAAAATGCACACATTCTATGAAGAGATTTTAGGTGACCACAGAGGACTGTGTAACATTGATATTCCCTTCCCCTCCACCCCAAATAATTTGAGAGGGACGAACATTTGGAGCTCAGTTTCTAGAGGTACCTTCCCAGAGCCGGTGCTTGCAATGTAACTGTAAATTATGGCATACAGTGTTCAGGAAATATTAAAATAACAGTTTGTATAATTACATTGTATGCCCTGCATTCTAATATCTAATTTTTCTACTTTTATCCAAAACCTCATAAAATAAGCTGTAAAAGTTAACTGAGGCAATAAAATAACTGTGATAAATTTACATTTACAGCACTGTTGCAAAGACATTTAAATCATGATGCATAAACCAAGGGACAATCAATAAACATCTCTGACAAAATTTGCATTAAAAATTTTAAAGCGCAATCTTTGTGGCCTGCTCAAAAAAGAAGGTGTTTGTCATTTGAACTC
>VZTA01017146.1:0-21055 GCA_013398855.1 Mohoua ochrocephala
AGAGGGATTTGGACTGGCTGGTTTGATGGGCAAAGGCCAATGGTGTGACTTCCAACAAGGCAAAG
This sequence comes from Mohoua ochrocephala, assembly GCA_013398855.1. NCBI lineage: Eukaryota > Metazoa > Chordata > Aves > Passeriformes > Acanthizidae > Mohoua > Mohoua ochrocephala. Next base: position 66 of record VZTA01017146.1, read on the forward strand.
CACTGGGTCCTGCCCTTTGGCCACAACAATCCCAGGCAGCAGTACAGGTTGGGGAAGACTAGCTGGAAGGCTGCCCAGTGGAAAACGACCTGGGGATGCTGGTTGACAGTGGCTCAACATCAGCCAGCATGTGCCCAGATGGCCAAGGGCATCCTGACTTGGGTCAGAAACACTGTGGCCAGAAGGACCAGGGCAGTGACTGTCCCCCTGTACTGGGCACCTAAGGCTGTACCTTGAGTGCTGTGTCCAGTTTTGGGCCCCACACTAAAAGAAAGACATTGAGGTGCTGGAGTGAGCCTAGAGAAAGGCGACAGAGCTGGGGAACAATCAGGAGCATAAGTCATATGAGGAGGGGCTGAGGGAGCTAGGGGTGTTTATCCTGGAGAAAAGGAGGCTCAGGGGTAACCTTATTGCTCTCTCCTACTACATGGAAGGAGGTTGTAGCCAGGTGGGTGTTGTCCTCGACTTGCTGTAGTGACAGGATGAGAGGAAACAGCCTCAAGCTGTGCTAGCAGAAATTTAGATTGTGTATCAGGAAAAGTTTCTTCACTGAAAGGGTTGTAAAACACAGGAACAGCTTTCCCAGGGAAGCGGTGGAATTACCATTCCTGGAAGTGTTCAAAGAACGTGTAGATGTGACACTTGACATGGTTTAGAGGTGAACATGGTGCTAGGTTGACAGTTTGATTTGGTGACATGGAGGTCTGTTCCAGCCTTGGTGACTCTATGGTTATAAATATTGAGATAGTGCAGTTAGGAGCTCAAGGACCAAGACTTGTCAAATTTTTTGGATCACGTGATCAAATATTCCTGCATTTAATGTTTGACTGAAAATGTATGTACTAAATTTTTGTGTTACACTGGTAAAGTCTATAAAGAATGGCTTAGTATTGCTGGTATCTCAGTAGGTGATTTGCATAAATAACACATTGTAAATAATAAATATTATATTGTATTGCATATAATATTTGAAATTTACTTTTTTTGGTATATTAATTAGGTTACAGTTGCCTCCCTTGTATAAAAAAATCTATTTCCAGTTCTATATTCTTATAATATTTGCAATTTCAGTGATCTACAGACCAAATTTTAATGAGGAAATTAATGGATAAATCGGAATAGTTAATATATTAGAGAATTTGTGATCTCTTTCTAAACAATGAACAATAGCACAGAAGACTGGGTTATTTGAAAGAAGCTGAGCAAGTAACAAATAAACATGATCCATTCTTCATGTTAAGAAAACATCTGAAACAAGCCAAAATTTTAACGATGAAGATTTTAATTTAGATTTCATATTAACATAGTCTGAAATAATGCAAAACTGCGAGCTATTTAAAACATATGATATAAAAGTAGGAGGCATTTGAAGAAGATGAAATAGGTTTGACTCTAAAGTGATAATTAACTTCCATAATGAGGTAATGAGGAATATTTTAGGCTTATATAGACAAAATGACATAGGCTCATTGTTTCTTCATTTAAGATACTTGAACAATTTCCAAAGAGGTCTTGTTGTGTCATGTTCCCTCTCCGTACCCTTTTTTAAAATAAGTATAAATAACAGCACATGATCATCAGAAGAAAATTATATTTCTGATCAAAGACCTTGTGACAGGAATAAAATCATCCCTGAATGGAGCTGTGTATAATTTGTCTGGTGATCAAAACCCAGACACTACTTTCATTAGTTTTATTAAAACTGCTACAGTAAAATTGACAAAGTATACTCCATTTTTAGTTGAAAAATAGTTCTAAATATAATAGTTAGTTCATAAGAAAATAATTTCAACTATGACCATTTAATCCTTTTTGTAGAAACCTTGTTTGCAGTAAGAGGATAACTTCTGTTCACAGATAATTCACTAGAAGGTCTATTGTCAGTTGAAATTATTAACTGACAAGATTCCATTTTTACATTATATGCAATACATTCATTTCCATAAATTCATTAAAAGTGGCCTGAAGAACAAAGAAATTATGTGCTTCTGTTATTTTTTTCACAAAGATTGAAAAGAAAAATATACTTGCAAGCTCTGCCACTTTAATTATTTTATTCATCACTAGGATACTGAAATAAGAACTCTTAATGATGTTACTTTATACTTTCTAAACAGCTGTGTGCACACACGGACACACAAAAAAATCATAGTAATTTGTCAGAACTATACATGTTTAAATATTTTCTCTTGCAGGATTGGTTAATCAGAAGTGTTCAAACTATTAGCTGAATAGTTATGAAAATCTTTGAAGGTATAAAGTGTCCTGGTGAAGTAAATTATTTGGTTATAGAATTTATCAGGTTTCATTTAGAGTGTCTTTGCAGACTTCTGTCTTTCCTTGTGTATGGGGTTTGCATGACAAGGTTTTGGTGGTGTGAGGGCTGCAGGGTTGTCTTCTCTGAGAAGTTGTCAGGAGCTTCCCATGTCCAGTAGAGTCAGCACCAGCCCCACCGCTGGCTGCTGTGACCCCTGCAGGGGACCTATGCTGGAAAAATCTGTTTCTGAAGGACTGCACCCTATGGAAGGGGCTCACACTGGAACAGTTCATGAAGAATTACAGCCCATGGGAAGGACTCATGTTGGAGAAGTTCGTGGAGGAATGTCTCCCATGGGAGGGACCCCACACTGGATGAGGGGAAGAGGGTGAGCCTTTCCCCCTGAGGGATGAGCAGGAGAGAAAACGTGTGATGAACTGACCACAGCTACCGTTCTCTATTCCCCTGTGACACTGAGGGGGAGAAGAGAAAAAAATCGTAACTGAAGTTAGACCAGGAAAGAAGGGGAGGTGGATGGAAGATGTTTTAATATTTGAGTTTTCCTCTCATTATCCTACTGTGATATGATAATTAATGCATTAATTGAAATTCCTCAAGATGAGTCTGTTTGCCCATGTTGGTAACAAGTGAGTGATCTCTCCTTGCCCAATCTCAACCCACAAGCCTTTGGCTGTATTTTCTCTCCCATGCCCAGCTGAGGAGGGCAGTGGTAGCCTGGCTTGGTGGGCAGCTGGCATCCAACCAGGGTCAACTCAACACAATGTAGAATTCCCNAGAGAAAACGTGTGATGAACTGACCACAGCTACCGTTCTCTATTCCCCTGTGACACTGAGGGGGAGAAGAGAAAAAAATCGTAACTGAAGTTAGACCAGGAAAGAAGGGGAGGTGGATGGAAGATGTTTTAATATTTGAGTTTTCCTCTCATTATCCTACTGTGATATGATAATTAATGCATTAATTGAAATTCCTCAAGATGAGTCTGTTTGCCCATGTTGGTAACAAGTGAGTGATCTCTCCTTGCCCAATCTCAACCCACAAGCCTTTGGCTGTATTTTCTCTCCCATGCCCAGCTGAGGAGGGCAGTGGTAGCCTGGCTTGGTGGGCAGCTGGCATCCAACCAGGGTCAACTCAACACAATGTAGAATTCCCAGAGGCCATTAAGGTAAAAGAAATCTTCTTAGTCCTTCTGATATTATAATTCAAGATTTGTTAGTTGTTTGATTTGAGGTCTACCTTTGAATTAAAGCTGGGAAAAAAAATTGAGCACTTCTTAAAAATCCACCAAACCATAAATTTTATTTACAAAAATTTATAACTAGACCACCACAGAAAGTTTAATTCATGTGAAAGACACATGAGTGTTATTCAACATCATCTCTAGGTTTTCTTATATTGTTTATCTATCAATACTCTGCTAGAAGAGCAGTATATTCTCTAAATTACAAAATTCAATAAAAAGAAAAATAAAATAGCATAATATATTCCAAGTTTCCATATTAAAATGGTGATGTATCTTCCTAACATCTTTGTGGTTGTGTAGCAGTCACCTCAAATACATCTCCCCTTTCTCTGTACACTCCAGATGTTTGGCAAGCACTTTCCCAGAATCAAAAGCAGCCATCTTTTTCTTTAAACAGTCCTCAAAGTTTTTGCTTTGATAGAAGTAAAAGTTGGCTGGGAGTCGAGAGTTTTGCTGAATCAGAGCCTATACCCTTGGCCAACTAGTCCAGAATTGTGCTGAAAACCAGTCCTGAAGTTAGACCAGGCTACTCAGTGTTTATCCACTTAGATGAGGGTCTCCACTTGTAGCCAGACAACATTCTTATCTCACCTTAGGACTGTTGCCTTTGTTCTGCCACACACAACATCTCTGACAAAAGCAGCAAAGAATCCGAATGAAGAATAGGGACCCATTTCTCCAGCTTGTGATTGCTCTGAATGGCATTTGTGTGCCAGGACTGTCTATGCAAATTCACATTTCCTTATTCTTTGCATTGTTCTGTTTAAAACTTTTGGTCTAATGATATTATGTCATTAACACAATAATTTTTTTTGCTTGTTTTTTCTATGCTGTGGCAGTGTATTCCTTCTGTCAGACTTGTAGTTACCATGACACTTAAGTAATTACAGTGCAATGACATAGTGTATAATAGCAATGACTTTAAGTGTAGTACTAAGAGCAAACTAGTCAAGAATGTGAAAAGTAGTCCTAAAAGTCAGTCAGAAATTACCAGTTCTTAACAACAGGGGTGAAGACGTATCATGCCCACAGCGATTTCAGTGTACCTATTGATTTTTCATGCATTAAACTGAGATAAATCAAAATTAGACGAACTTCCTAAGAAGGAAGTTTCTCTCACCTAAGAGAAAAGTTGCTCATTCAGTGACAGTACGAGAATACATGTTGTTTCTATTAAACATCTCTGTTAGGAAAAAATCAAAGAATTCATGGAAAATTCAGAACCATTTTATTTCTCAAATGACTCTTTGTTATAATTTCTCTGAAATTTATATTTTTATTACAAAAATAAAGTAAGGATCAGTGAACTGTATGCATTGAAAGTTTAATTTAAACAATTTGAAATTATTAATTTTCCTTAACAAAAAGAAAAATCCCTTCCACCTGAAATTTGCTTCATGCACCTTGACTTAACACAGCTATCTCAGCACTGTGCCATTTCTGTCTTCTCTTCATTGCCTTCCATATTCCTACTGTTATTTCAAATCAACACAGCTCTCTACTAAAGTGAAATAAGGGAATGAGGAGTTTGTTATAACACTCTGTGTTGCCAAATTGCAGATTCATTCAGGAACTTCTTAAAACAGTTAGAACTATGAGAGTAAGGAAGGCCTGTGGAACAGAATTTTTTGAAACTCTCCTTTAAAATGATCGTTTTTGCTACCATAGCAAGTACTGAGATATTGATGGAAACAGTTGTGAGACACTGGTTTGCCAAATAACAAAGGACAGATTCCATCTTCAAGGGCTCAAGAAGAAGAAAAATATAATATGAATTTATGCGTAGATTTTCTGGGTGACTGAAATCAAAGAAGATGTTTCCTTGTACAGTGACAATTTACTGTGAGAAATAAGCATTGAACAGAAAGCTGAGGGTAGATTCTGAAACAACTAGAGTGGAAAACATGACTCTCACCCGATTTTATTTTATTAAATGCTTCTAAGTAGACGATATCTCTCCTATTTTTGTTTTATAAGTGGAGAGCAGTGACAGACAATAGTTCTCTTTTTTATATGCTTTTGGGTTTTGTTACTACTATGGGAATGAAAGACCATAAAGGCCCAGATTATTCACTATTCCTATTTAACAGAAAGGTATTGCCAGTATCCCCATACTATGTACGACATGAAATGGAATATTTCTGCTTAATGATAGGTAATAGAGCTCCTTCAAGCTCTGTAACCCTCCATTTTACACAGTGCTATGAAGAGGATACCACCTCTGCTGAGTTGATTATTTTATTCCTCCTTATGCTCTGTCTGAGAATTCTAAATATATAAGGCACAAGAATATGTTAGAGATTTCTATAAATACTTCTAACAAGTCAACATTCTTTTAATCTAAATAATGTTTTTTTTACAGGTTTCAACCCTTTGTGATGATTAATCATGACTAGCAGTTGGCATTTCTCCTCTCTAACCCTGTCACAAGCAGTGAGTATCTGGTCTAGGTTTCTGGGACAAAAATGTAAAGATAGGAAAAATACCAAAAGTTATTCTGTGATTTTTAAAAGCATAGAAACAGACAAAATTAAAAAAAGAAACAGCATTCCTATGCCTCTACTACCAGATTGTCAACACTTGACAGAATTTAAAAAGAATTATATTCTGACTGTATTAAAACCCCAAGTCTGTTTATTCCTCCTATGTGATTTATCTTTTCCTTCAGTGAAAAAGCATAAGTTTTGTAACTGCCTAATACATGAAGCACATAAATCAACTAAAAACCAGTGTCAAAACCAGTAAGAACGGAATAAAGCTAGCACGTTAAAGCTGCCTACAGGCTGGGTATTTGTGCTCCCATGATGCTTTGTTTTTCTCTTGTGCTAACAGGGCAAATCTGGGAAGAAACAGGTTTTCCATAGGAAGTAATATATATACACACACACATATAGATACATATATATAAAACTTGAAGGTTTAGGGTTTTTTGGTAAGAAGGCTCAAAACTGAGGACAAACTTGAGGTGAGTAGATCAGGCTAGCAATATCACAGAAAAGATTTCAGAAGTACATTCGGCAATAAATGCTGCAATATACTGAATGCAATTTTCTAATTGTCATCCCTCATTTCCTCTCCTCAAATAAATTATCTGGTTTTATTTTTGGTAAAAAGGCGTACGTTTTAAATCGTGAAACTTTATTTTTTTACCCTCTGTGTTTTAACGCCCTTTAACCTCCTTGCTACTTCCTTGTGCTGTTGTGCCTATCACTTCTTCCATCTACCTATGCTGACCATTCTCATAAGTACTGCTCCCGAGCAAACTCCAACATTCCTGCACAGTGGATGGCAGAATTGTTACTAAAGCATAATTAATCTCCGCCCACCTCTTGTCTCTCCCAGAGAGACAAGCATAAGATGAGACTTATAAATAATAAAGGATTAATTACATAATGCCTTCAGGATCATAAGATATTCTTATGGTATGTAGAGGAACTAAAAATTAACATGTAGAAGTAGTTGCTTCTTGTGAGATCTTATTAATTTTTCCAGCATGTACTAAATTTCATCAAGGAACAACTTCCTAAAAACTTTTTATTCTTACTGTATTAAACTGTATTTAGGGATATAAAGGTTAAGAAGTTTCTATGCCGTGCCAATTTCCAAATATTATTAACATGATACAGTTTTTAGTGGAGTGTTTTCAATCAGAAAAGGCAAAAGTGATAAATGCTAAAATCTGTTACATAAATATAGCATTTAATTTGTGGAGCTATTGAAACCTTCTGTTTAGACCTTCTAATATTGAAAAGTATATTTCATAATATACTTGAAATGATATGAATTAAATAAAAACTTTTTTTTCATGTACACCAAGGCAGTGCCAAGGCTGGGAGTAGAGACAGAAAAAACACCTTACTTCACTGGGAGGGGAAATGTGCAGTTTACCTGGTGGCTCCCTTAAAACCATCTTGAGTTATTGTACAGTTCAAGACTGCTAAATGAAATTTTCTGTTCATCCTTATGGCTATTGAAGAATGGCGGTATCAGAGCACAGGCTCACAGGACTTGTGCTCTGCCTCCAATAATAATTTTCACTCCCTTTCTTCATTGTTTTCCAGGGTCTGGCCTTTTTTCCATTATGCTAAAGCAGCTACTGCTGGATTCAGTGCTCTGCAGCGTGGAAGTGTTCAGCCCAGACTAGTGCTGTACACCTTCCTCCCCCATGGTAAGGCATGTCAGCTGCCTCCAACCTTCCCGGTGTAGAGGATGTGTAGGATTACTCCTGTTTCCTTCACATCTCCCTGTCTCTTCACACAGGCACAAGTAGATATGAGCCTGTAGCACAGATCAATACACCCTTGCCCTGCACAGCTGGCAGTGCATTAGGTTACAAAAATTCCCAGAATATATTAGGAGTCTACGAACTTTAGAAAAACTTTCTACCTTTAAATTGCTTCTTTTGATCGTGGATGGAATTTTTTCTTTTGTCATGAAAAAATGAAGAAAGAAGCAGAAACAAGCAAAATGTGCCATGGGAATGCTATCCCTAAGACATCCTGAATAATCTACTGGGGAAAATCGCTCATCCTAATAGCAGAAGACACAATAAACAGGTTTCATTATCTGGTAATAACCTCCCTTCTCCAGCTATATTTGTCATCATCGGACTGAGGGGATGAAGTGAGTCCCCAAGGGAATAAAAATATATCACTCAAACATCCTTTCTATTTTACTTATTTGATGCGAGTTTTACTATCTGAACCTTTTCTTTCTTTAGGACAAATAAGTAATAATGATAGTGAATCATAGAATATCTTGAGTTGAAAGGGCCCCACAAGGATCATTAAAGTCAAGCTCCTGGCCTTGAAGAGCACAGCCCCAAGACCACGTGCCTGAAAATGTTGTGTAAATGCTTCTTGAACTCTGTCAGGCTTGGGTTTGTGACCACTTCCCTGGGGAGCCACTTCCAGTGCCCAACCACCCCCTGGGTGAAAAACCTTTCCTCACATCTAAACTAAACCTCCCCTGACACAAATTCATGCCATTTCCTTGGGTCCTGTCACTGGTCACAAGAGAGAAGAGATCATTTGCTCCACTGTAAGCTGTGGACTGCAATGAGGTCTCCCCTCAGTCTTCTCTTCTCCAGGCTGAACAGACCAAGTGACCTCAGACCCTCCTCACACGGCTTCCCCTCAAGGCCCTTCACCATCCTTGTTGCCCTCCTTTGGACACTCTCTAACAGCTCAATGTCTTTTCTCTATTGTGGCACCCAAAACTGGCCCCAGCACTTGAGGTGAGGCCACCCCGGGGCAGAGCAGAGCGGGACAATCCCCTCCCTTACCTGGCTGGTGATGCTGTGCCTGATGCCCCACCGGACACGGGTGGCCCTCCTGACTGCCAGGGCACTGCTGGCTCGTGTTCAACTCACCGTCGACCAAGACCCCCAGGGTCCTTTCCAAAGCACTGCTCTCCAGCATCTCATTCCCCAGTCTGTCCATACATCCAGGTTTGCCCTATTCCAGAGACAGAATATGTCACTCGTCCCTCTAAAACTTCATATAGCTGGTGACTAATGATCTGAAAATTGTTAGTCAAGATCTCTCTGCAGGGCCTCTCTGCCTTCAAGGCAGTCAGCAAACTCCTCCAATTTAGAGTCTTCAGCAAACTTACTAGGTATGCCTTCAATTCCTGGGTCCAAGTCACTTATGAAGATGCTGAAGAGCACTGGGCCTAAAATGCAGCCCTGCAAGACCCAACCTGTGGCCAGTCACCAGCTGTCATCCTATTCACTATAACCCTTTGTGCCCAACCTGTGAGGCAGTCTCTCACCCATCATATGATGTGTTTATCCAGCTCAATGCTGGACATTTTGTCCGGAAGGATACTGGAAGAGACAGGATCAAAACTTCACTGAAATTCAGGGGGATTACATCTATTGGCTTCCCTTGTACACCCACTGACAAGGAGGGTTACCTTGTAATAAGAGAAAATCAGGTTTGACAAGCAGGAATTTCCCTTCATGAAGCTGTGCTGGCTGTGACCAATAACTGTGTTGTTTTTCAGGTGATTTTCAGTAACTTCCACAATATCCTTCTCCATAAATTTAATGGGCACTGAAATAAGACTGACAGTCCATGGTCATCCCTCTTGCCCTTCTTGAAAATTGGGACAATATTTGCTAGCTTTCAGTTGACTGGGAGCTCTCTTGATTTCCAAGAGCCTTCAAAAGTTGTTGAGAGATGCTTTGTGATGACACCGGCCAGCTCTCAAGTATTCTTGGATGAAGTCCACACGGTTCCATAGATTTATAGGGATCTACCTGGAGCAGCAAATCCCACACGAGTTCAGGGTTGACTGGGAGATTATCACTCATGCAGCCATGGTCCTCCAGGTCNTTCTTCCTGCTGCCCATGTTGAACTAGAAACATTTCAAACACAGTTCATTGTAGCCAACACCTTATAGAGCAAACGGAAAGATCTCATTAGCATGCACTGCCTCAAATTTTGCCCTGCTCTCATTGCTTATCACTGGCAAGCCTGGTTTTGTCCATGTCCCCCTGTCAATCTAGTCTAAAGCGCTACCAATCAGAGCTGCTGACTCCTCTGCAAATCCCCTTTTTCGCCCCCTGAGAAAAGTGCATCCCATCAGGTGTTTTATAGATCATCGCAAGATCAAAATCCCCAAAATTCTGCTGATAACACCATTCTTGGAGCCATTGTTGTTCTCGTTGGTCTACCTATTCCTTTCAAAATTTTTCCCTCCTAGTGGAAAAATCAAGGAAAATACTATCTGCGCTCCTCATTCTTCAACAAATCACCTCAAGACCCTGAAATGTCTTTTGATTGCCCTTGGACTTCTGTTTGCTATCTCTCCGCTGACAATATGAAGAACAAAAGCAGATAATAATCAGACAGCCATAACCGACTAGAGAACTTTCTAAAATACCTTACCCAGACCTCAGGGAGAGAGCAGATTTCCTTTTGGGCTGGGTCTGGTCAGTACTACTCTCTGAAGTAGAATACCTCCAAAAGCTCAACTCCAATTATCAGCTGGGAGAATGTTGGATAATTCATGAAGTGAGCTTACAGTGCTTATCCAGTTTATTTTCTATGAAATCCTTGCTAAGGCAATCACATAAGGAAATTTTCTTTTCAGGATCAGCATTCCCACAAATTTCAATGTCATTTGTTATAGTTATCAGCTTTGACCAAAAGGAAAATGCAAGCTGCTGCTGCACTCAGGAGAAAAAAGCATCCAGGTTAAGTTTTACATTACACTGTTCACTTTTTTTCTATAACCAATGCTCTGACTCATTAACTGGAGTTTGTTTCAGCTGGGAGGGGCTTGCAGTGAATATATTATAACTGTCTCTGAATTTAATGGGTATCTGGCTCAACAAGCATAGATTTAGGTAATAAAAAGGTAACAAACAAGCAGTAACAATCTACTTGCTGCTATTAATATTCCATTGATACTGAAATGATGTTCTGTAAAAATGATGCCTTAATATCACTCACCACTGATAAAGTCTCCCATTTTGGTTATATCTGTACTGAAATGCACTGCTTGGCTGAAAGCCCAAACTCTTCTGCAAGCCTAGGAAGGGCATCTGGTAGAGGGTGGCTTTGACTCTCTGTTTTGTCTTTGTAGAAGTCCAAGAGGTCACCACACTGTGGAAAAGCCATGCTTGCTGTGTCCACCATCACATTTCAGATACCCACGCGGTGCCATCATGTGGGCAATACAAGGCAGGCAAGGACTTCCAAAAGCGTCCGCTCTCATGGACTTAACTTATTTCCTGAAGTTTTTACCAGTGTGTTTTGGTCATAGTTTCAGTGCATTCAAATAAATATGAAGGTAAGCATCTTTATCAATATGATAAATCCTCAAAAGTTTTCATCCTTCATTCTTGGGTACGCACTGTTTTGTTAAGCAGTGAGTCACAAATAGGCACTCCCAACTGAGTTAGGCAGGATAGGAAAAAAAAAAAATCAATGAAAGGGCAATGCTGATAAATATTTGGGACAGTGATCTAGTGTTGGAGAGTTTCTGACTGTAACTACTGGTCTTGTTTGCCTTGATCTTCTTCAAAATAAGAAATGGCTGAGTGAGGTATTCTAGAACATAGTGCTGGCTCTTACACATTTAACCTTTTATGAACTCTGGTGAATGTGTTTTACTCACACAAAAGACAAAAAGAATACCTAGAAATCCAACGAAGCTTTCTGTCAGACTTGTTTGTGCTAAGTACTCTTTTTCTTCAATAAGCAGATCTTATTGCCAAAGAAAAAGATGTCAGTGCAATCCTTACTCATCTGGATTCCACATGAACTGGGCACTCATATTATCAGTTTGCACTTCTCATACTCTCAGTTATGTTGATATTCTTGGTAGACTTCTTCCACTTTTTCTGACTGCATTTGCCATGGTAATACTTAAATATTTCAACCTAATAGGAATAGAAAACTAAATTTTTCAGTTCGCTAGCCAAATTGATTTCTATGGTTTTCCTCTCCATCTTGGTTTTGGATTCTAGTTTAGTGGACATTTCTTCTAGTGAATGCAGAAAAACACAGAGAACCTAACAGCAAAACTATGGATCTTGCTTGACTCTTATGTCTGCTTCTCAGTCAAGTGACAATGTTAAACAAATGAAAAATTCTAAGACATGTACACAGACCAGAATATCACGTTAAAAATCCAATATTTCTTTCTATATATGTAACTGGAATTATGGATTTAAGAGGCGATCTTATAAACTAGAAATCTTTCCTGTTGCATCTTAGTTTTTGCTCATAGGTAACACATTGATATGAGCTTTAATGTCATTTCAATAAACAATATAATGACTATTTAAGAATGCAGTTATCCTATTACTTACACTGTCTATTGAGGACTAAAATAAAGATTAAAATCGCACTGGAGTAGAATATTTATTTTAGGAATGAAGGCAGAATTATATGTTTGTTATATATGCTGTGAATTCTACAGAATTCCCCTCCTCCCTTCTCTCATAAAATTGAAGACTGATTTGTATATTTCTTTATGAGCCTTCACCAAGAGTATATGGTGGTTCAAATACTTTTATAAAAGCAAACCATTTGCTGCAGTGTTTAATTGGATTTTCTAGTGGTCCCTTAAACCGTCACTGTTTTGACAAAAATGAAAGCAGTAAGAGCTTCCAAATAAATCTCTGTGGCATACAGATGTTTAAAATGCAATAATAGACATCAACTGTATAGAAAAAAACGGGTAATCAAAGTATAACTATCCTACATAACAATAAATTTTGTACTGCTGTCTATTCAGTTTTCATCCATGAAACTTAGCATTATTACAGCCCGTTGCCAATGAGATAAAACGCCTTATTAATTTAGCATTTTATTTACTAATAGTTATGAAACTCAGGAATATGTCAGTTTAATTCCAGTACCCAAGGAACATATTTTCTTTCTCTATATGCAAGTATTATATTCAGTGATATCTCTTGACTCTTACTAGAAGAACTTACTTATCTTACTTTCTATTGAGGAGATACTACTTATTGTTTTTTTACCTTGAATAAAACTTCTCTATTGACTAAGAGCAATTATTAAGTCCACAGCAATTTTATTTAAATTCTTATTCAGGAAAATTAAAATTTCAGGTTTTTTTTTGTTTTTTTCCTGTATTTATATTTTAATTTACAGTGATACCAATTTTTCTCCATGCATTGCATAAGGTAAAGTCATATCCTGTGATTTTGGTGAAGCCTTCATTCCACCATACTTTAAAATATACATTAGAATGTGCATGAAACTTCTGATCAAAATCTGAAATTTTGATAAAAGAAACTAATCTGTAAAGTTAGAAAATTATTTCATCTAGTTCTAATTCCCAGATATTAAGATGCACTTACAATCCTGTAGTCTATCAGATCCACTCCAAGCAGAATACTACCCAAAATGCACAATTTGAGTCTGAAACCCAAAAGATATATACTTTAAGCTGCCCAGATCTTCATCTCTGTGCAACAGGAGATAAGTATTTTTCTCTAGACTATGAAATAAATTAAACAGCAGCTAGCTTAAGGATAGGTGCAGAAAACTGTCTCTCTGCAGCTTTTAAATTCCATGGTTTTTCTTCTTCCCTGTTAGTAAATCATATTCCTCTAATTTCTCATCTATATTCATTTATATTTCTCTAACTTCTCATCTGCAAATGCTTGTTAACTTTTCCTCCCTTTCCTTCCTTTCTCACCACGCTCTCTTAAACCTTACATCATAGCCTTGCCCACACTTTCTAAAGGACAGTGCCTTAAAATTGCACAAGGGAAAGTGTAATTTTGCTAGGCTCATGCTGAATCTGAGTCTCCCTCACTCAGCAAAGGAACACATTGTTTCCGAGCTGTGGGTGAATACCGTGTGAGCAGGTGAAAATGGGATTCGAGGGGCGCGAAGAGGGTTTTTAGCTATAAGGCATTTATCCCGCAGAGCCCTGGTGCAACAGCGATAACTAGCCTTTGTAGTGCTAGAAAATTGCTCATAGTTTTTGTAAGCGAAGAGAAGAAAAATAAATAGGTGAGGAAAGAAGGTGGTTACACCTTACCACGTCTTAAGTCTTAGAGTATGTTTACATTGGTTTTAATTCCTGTCATACTTAATCTTTCCTTTTTCACAGGCAATGGAGCTCATTTTTAGCATCAGTAGTATGCGCTGGTAGGATCAATATGATCTCCTTCCAGGGCCTGCACTAGCCACCATGCAAAAAAGTGGCTCTTGAGTGTTGTTGGGAACACTCACTGTTATCCAGAGCATGGAGAAATAACTGCTTAAGTACCTTGCTAAGAGCATTAAGAAGAGAATTCAGCTAATGTCAGAGACTGCAAGAAAATATAACCCGTGATTTACCTTTCTATAATGATTAAGGCAATGCCACGGGCAATTGTACAAGAAAATTAAAAATTTTCCATAATATATCATGACCATGGAGGAAATTATAACTGGAGTTATAGATCAAATTATTACAAAAATTGCACTGAGAACTAGGGGGGAAATTAACACTAGGATTATGTGTCAAATTTTAGAAAAAATTTCAACTCTTACGTGGAACACTGAAGTGCATCTATTTTATTATATTGCCTAAACCAAATAGATAATTTAGAAGTTATTAAAACATTCCTGGTCTGCTATACCTGAGACAGAAGCTGTCTAGACAACTTTAAAACCTTTCGTCTTTTCTACTTCCAGCTCAGAGCAGCCAGCCATGTTCTTGCATGACAGAAATTCAAAACAACAAACATCCTGTTAATGCATTACTATTTAAAATAGAAACATGCTCAATTCATATCCTCAGAAAAGAATATAGACAACCTAAGACTAAAATACATCAGGATAGCTAACATCAATTAAAAATATCTTAGCCAAGATCAGCTTCACTAAGCTTGTGCCATGATTCATCCACATTCTTTTCACACTGTGTCAATGACTTTTGGTGGTTTTATTAGGAGTAATAACTTTCAGTAGACAACAGGAATAAAACAGCTCTTCCAAGCAGAAATATTTGAAAACACAGTGTAAACTACAAAAAGCTCCACCGAGTTAGACGGTACGCAGCTCCTGTGGCTCCTGGAGTATGGAATTTGTTGTTTCACTCACAAGACTGACTCCTGAAGAACCATGTCCTTAACCTGTCATAGGGAGACACTGGGAAATTTAGAGTCCTGATTTCTCCTTGCTTACACTAGTGAATTCAAGTGCTCAAATCAATGTAGAATTACTACAGTCTTTTTTTTCGTATGAGGAAGAGAAGAACCCACAAATGGTCATAATTTCTCCCCGTTTTCTGGTGATGTAGGTCACTTTATCAGGAGTGCTCTTTGTCTGTGCATACACACAATCAGCTGAGTGAGGTTGCCAAGCCAGGCTTTTGGGAGAAGCACAGTAAAGAGACACAAGGAGATGTAGCAAATCCATGTTAGCAATGAAGGAGGCACCCAGAACCCCTGGAGGTGGGTGGTAGGCTTCAAGTGCAGCCCCCCCAAGGGAAGTGCTGAAACAGTAGGCGTCACCAAAGCCAGTGGCTCCGCTGTTCTGGGAGCAGATCCAGGGCAAGGACAAATTGCCATTCGTGTGATCACCCTTGTCATCACAGCGCCAGAGAAGCCACAGATCACTGTGGGAAGTCAGAGGAAATCTTGCTGCTTTGAAGAGCAGGATGGAGAATCTGGGGAGTACACGCTGCAGAGAGGGCACCTTTGCCAACGAAGGAAAAAGAAAGAAGCTGGATAACAGCATCCATGAGTTGTATAACAAATTTGGTTTCTAGAGACCCAGGTTTTAAAATCTGTGGACATTTTAGGGAAATCTCATTACTTTTAGCCGTGGAGGAAATAAAACTAAGAAAATACTTCATTTAAAGGTCAGATCTTTCATTGCCAACAAAGCTATATGGAGAGAGTTGTCATTCCAAAGTACTGGGATGTATTTAAATGTTTGTGCCTGTAGTCAGACAATGCAGTTGAGAAAATAGGATGCAAACCAAATTTGTTTCTTTCCAATAAAAGCCAATGGAGGGCTAAGACAAAGTTTGAAGGACTAAATAAATAAATAAATTAGCGGCCCCTAATTATTATTATTATTATTTCTGGACTACCAGATGTTCATCTGCAAATTTTTCTGTAAATTTGCAATTTTATATACTGTCGAAAATGGACAGGTCTTCAGTTAACCACTGCTACTGAAACCTTACTAACCATAGATTGTCCCGTCTTGAAGTATCGAGGGAGAAATCTCCAAATTCAGAAAAATCATGGATGGATTAATGGTTTATTATTATAAACTTTTTAGTGGTTTGATTTTTCTGAAGTGTCAACATTTCTCACGAAAGGAGGAAAACAACAAAACAATGTATATTTACCCAAGAAAGTTCATTGGGACCTTCCTTTTATAATTCTTTTTTATCAGTGAATCTCACTTATATTTATAATTTTTATGTTTTATATTTATTTGTTTTGTATATTATAAATATTTTATTAATTAAAATATGTATAATATTATTATTATTTTATAAGTTAATCACAGGCTAGGTGCCTCACAGACTATGTCCTAAGAATTGGAAACTGTAATAGAGATTATTTTTTCCTCCTTTCAAATGTAAAACTGTGCTTAGTGCCAGGACTGTGGTCAGATTCTGCTTCTCTCTGACAGGGTGGATATTTAAGTAGCCCATACAAAGCAGAGCAGCTTCAGCAAGAATAACACAATGTGCTCAAACTCAGAGCACATGAGTCAGGCTGTCAATGCTTTTGCCTCGGGAGCACAGTCTCAAATTCCATAAGGAAGAGAAGGACGTTACACCTGGATTTCCCCTAGTTTGAGCAGATGATCTTACTCTAAGGTCTTGACCCGGAGTCTTATCAATCCTTGCATGTCATTTTCTCAGTTGAAACCAGAGCTCTGTGGCTCTGTATGTACATTCAGATAATTATGTATGCATAGTCCAGATATCAGCCTGTGTGTTCCCTGTGAAATTCTCTTCCATACAGCATGACTCTAAAGTTAAGAAACATTATAGGGATCTAAAGTAATAAGCAGAGTTAAACTATAGCGATAAAAACTGACAGAAAAAAAGCCAAAAACCGAAGATGAGAAGAGACAAGACAATGATTAAGAAAAAAACTTTGATGGTCAGTGCAAGAGAAAAGTGAGACATATCTACATTGAGGCATTTCTATCAGGATTAAAATATTAAAGGCTGAAAGTATTAGTATTAGTATTAGTATTACGGTATAGTATAATATTATGGTATATTATATAGTATTAGTATTATGGTCTCTTG
Source organism: Mohoua ochrocephala (assembly GCA_013398855.1). NCBI lineage: Eukaryota > Metazoa > Chordata > Aves > Passeriformes > Acanthizidae > Mohoua > Mohoua ochrocephala. The sequence continues at coordinate 17,347 of VZTA01017146.1, forward strand.
TGGATCTGTTACTTTTGACAAAATTTAACTGCCTATGAAATAAAATATATTCACTTCTACTTAAGTATAGAAAAACCTATTCCTAAACGTGTCACACTGCTTTGATTTTTATGACTTGATACATTCTTGTCATTCTCAGCAAGCCTGAAGTTACTGTGCCGCTCATCCATCCATTGCTCGGTAACTTTGAATCTGTCATGTAAGAGAAATTCATCACCCATAGAAAGATGTCACAAGGTGTCAAGCCACAAATTTGTCTTTCTTATCCTTTTGCTGCAAATGAGATTCTACTGTCAAGATGATAGAAAGTTCGAGGTGGAGGCTGCTAGCAAAATGTCAGAACCTCACTCACAGTGAGTTAGCACCTGCATTCACATCTGAATTGAGCTCTGGCGAGGGTAAGACTTCTTGAAATCAAGCTAAGGACCAACTTTTCAAACATCCTTGATCATCTCCTAGTCTTAGGTAAATGGTGGCAGGTTGATTTGCTACATCTGTCAACACCGAGTTCTGCAATACAGCTGAGAGAATATTTCTGGTACATTCTTCCGTGACACAGAACCTCACATACAGTCCGTGAGAAAAAGGTTAGGATTGCGGTCTCAGAAAACCTCCGTTCCAATTCTCTCTTATGAGACTGATAAAAAATTTGGGGTTTGACCTGTATTTTTATTCAGTCTAGAAATAAGCAGAAAACCTAGGATGTAACTCAATGAAATACAGATTCTTGCTACTCACAAATTAAATAGTGGGGAAAATAACAAAAAAAGAGAGAAACTGGGAAATGGAGTGGTGAATGAGAACAGGAAGAGTTTCTCAAAGATGGAAAGAATGGATGAAAAGTTATCTTCCGAAGTAAATCCCTAATTCTTTGAAGCAAATATAAATGTGAGAGGTGTGCTGTATCTGAGCATATTGAGGAAAGCTTGTGTGTAAAGAAAAATGGACAGGGACAGAAATAAGAATGAAAAAAGAAAAGTAAAGTTCAAAGTTCAAATGCTTATTTTCATTGGCTTGGTTAAGAAAATAAGTTTGTTTCTGTGCTTGTAATGGAGACAGATGTAGCCTGGAAGTCTTAAGGTTTACATCTTTGAAAGGCAGTTTTCTACTGAAACCATGATGAATGAGAAGGATCATCACATACTAACTTCCATCCAGCAAGATTGTTTAAAAAAATAACTGTGGAGTACTTTGCTGGTTTTACATGAAAAAAACCCCCAAAATATGCTTTTGTATGAGTTCATGATGGCATATTTTTATAGAAGAAGAGAAGAATTCTGAAAAAAAGATTACTTTTGATAAGTAACCTAAACTATTTTGTTCTGAATTGTGAGCTTCAGCAGCATGGTAGTGACTCTCTCCCACGAGGAATAAAGGAACTAATTAGCATTTAGTTATTTGGAAGAAGTAGCATGCTGCCATAGTTTTATATCTTTGTGAATCTTATAAATCATGTTTATGAAGACAATAAAAAGTTATAAATGGTTACTGCAGCGCAGAGTGGTCCATCTCAGACACTCAGTATGTCAACTTTATTTCAATGTCTAAGAAAGGTAATAAAATAAGGAATTGTAATATATGTAACTTATTGTGAAGCAAACAATGGCTAATGCAAGGTCATCCAATACTTGTCAGCAGCTACATCAGCTGTATTTAGAAAAATGCATAGATAAAGCTATTTTATAAGGAATTTTGGACTCCATATTCCTAACCTATCTTTTGTGCCACAGATTTTTCACAGAATGTATATCTAACAGTAAAGTGTGAATTGAGAAAAAGAGAAACTTTTATGATCTGTCGTTGGATCATTTTTGACAATGCCTTCTGTTGATTTATTATAGACAGTAATTCAGATCATCTTCATGATTAGCACTCCTAACTTTTCATCACGCTAATGCCAGTCACTTTCCTTCAAGAAAATAATGACAACCTGTTACTGTCATTTTTCACAAGCTACGTAGTTATTTTGACTTGGGAAAAGGTTCCAAGAAGATGAAGCAATGGCATCATAGGTATCCTCACTTTTAGTGTTACTATATATAGTGCCTCTAAAGAGTATGGCCTGATATAGTACTGACTCAGGCTAAATCCCTGTGGGAGTACTGTTTGGCTTCTGTACCAAAAAGAACATGTGCTTTCCCAGAACTGAGAAATTATGTCTGCTTATTTAAATGATGGGCATGTTAGAAATTCCAATAATAGTCATTTTAATTCAGTAGTGAACTATGGGAAAGATGAGAGAGTATCCTGATATAGCATATAACTGGTTTTCTCTAACTTCACTGTTGTCATTTCAGAGAGAGTGAGTTTTCATCTTGAAAATTGATGTGTTAAGCACATGAATTAATTTTGAAACATACAGGTCCCTCGTTGATACTGCAGACATAAATGATTTCTCTGTGGGATAAAGAAACAGGACTGTCTGTTAACTTTTTGGAGGACAAAGGACCTGATATTATGTGTTGTTTTAGCATGACGCTTGACTTTGAAACTTGGTGGTAAACCATGTATTTCCTCAACCTTTCGGTGCTTTTTTTGGTTGTGTTTTATTGGTTGATTGGTTGGTTTGGTTTAGTTTTTTCTTCTTCTTCTTCTTCTTCTTGTTTTGTTCTCTTTTAATTTATCATTATTATTGTAAACTTGTACAGCTTTTCAGGTTACAGACTTCACTTGCCTTTTCATTTTCTGTGACTCATTTCCTTGCTTCTTTCCCTGGTTTTGTCCCTGAAAAATCTCCTTTTACTTTCATTGGCTTACTTACTCAACCTGCCTTGGTAAATCATCTAATACTGAAGACTTAGGATCTCTTTGTTTTCATTGCAAATTCTAATCCATCTATACCACCTGGAGCTGCCAACTCCTTGCAGCTCTCTCTTTGTATTCATACTGAAGACCGGACCCATACAAGTGACATTAGGCACTCTTTAAAGCTTTTGTATGTGTAGTCTGCTTGACAAGGATGTGTACAATCTGTTGGACACAGCTAAGCTCCTGCAGGTTTGCTTCAGACCTTAACCACTTTGCAGCTGCCTTCTACCCATCTCCATCCTGCTTTTTATGTATAAAAATAGCATTCTATTACCAGCGTGCCGGACACGTTTCCATTCTCAATCAAAAAGTCTAATATTTAAACCTACAAACACTACATCTAGCCAAGAAAGGAAAAAAAAAACAAAAAAACAAACCAAAACCAAAACCATGAGAGAGATAGAAATAGACAGTCAAATTCAGCGCATCTTCTTCTGGGTCTTCTTCTTCAGAGTCACATTAATAAAAACCTTTGTCAACACACAAAAGCATCCTCAGGTAGAGAAACTCAAATCCATGTAGAGAGGAACCAATATATATATGCCTCAACATATGTCACAAATGAAGTGAAGAAAAATGCCCGCCAAAAATGCCCACCAAAAACAGGCCCGCGAAGCCGAGTTGGGGGAGGAGTTTGGGGACACATAAAAGCAGCTAGCCCCAATGCCACGAGGTCTTTGGTTCTTTGTCCTTGCCTTTGCTTTGGGTCGCTTGGAGGGTCAGCTTGGCCCCTTCTGCTCCCACCTTCGCACCCTCCTCCCTGTGGTTCTGTTTCCCCGCCCGTGCCTGCTTTGCACTGCTGTGCCGATTCCGGGAACCACTCTGTGCTTTGGCCACCGCTTGCAGCTTGTAGCCACTGCCTGCTGACTGCATTCCATGCTCTAGCCACCGCTTCCCGCAG
>VZTA01017148.1:0-59842 GCA_013398855.1 Mohoua ochrocephala
ATCCATGCTGACTACTCCTGATCCCCTTTTGTCACCGTGTCATACACTAAAAGCTGAAGATGGTACAGGCTGAATGAGTAAATAAGTTCAGTCTAGTAAATACTAACAATGACAATAACTTAAATTATAAGGTAACTTCTGCAGGGTCCCAGAGTTCCATGACAGAACTCTGATATCTCTGAACCACTTTCTGAGTGGTAATCATAGTATCATCAGAAAGTGTTGGGAATGGAAGACCTTGTGCTGAAGTATTTGAGCTTGTATAATGTATCTAAACTCAAAATTGCTTGGAAAAGAAATAGTATAGGCATTCTTTTATACCTATTCAATCATTAATAGACCTACTGAAAGACAGTTGTGTTTCCACTATCTGGAGGAGATTGAACCTGGAAACAGATCTACATCAAGACATTAGACTCAAACATTCAGCCTCAGAGCTGACTAGAAAAGGTTTTTTCTAACCTTTCTTCATACAGAAACATTCTGAGACAAATTGAATTCTTTTATAAAAATCTCCGATCTAAGAACATGGCCAGTTTCTCTTTGGATTTCAAGATCATACTTGTATGTCTTGGATACACTTCTAATTGCAGGTTTAAATGTTTAAAAAGGAAACATAATTTTAAGCTTTTGCAGAAACCTTTAACCTTGCTTATGTAAAGCTTCTGGTTTCTTGTCTTTCTATTAAGGAAAAAAAATGTATTAGAATATTAGCCCTTGATGTATTCCAACTCTTAATGTGATGTAGCACGCTGTACTGCACAAATTGTGATAAGACTAACCTTTTGCATTAATCCATAACACTTTCCTATAGAGTAACATGCAAAATGTTCTATTTGCTGGAGTCTTCACACCAGAATCACCCTGGAAATCTGATGCTGTACAACTTCAGAAGTAGACTACATTAGAAAAACCCACTCTTTTTGCTTAGCAACCATTTGAGGAAGTATACATATTTTAACATCATATACAGCAAAAGCTCTTTGAAGTCAACGATGTTAAAATGCATAAAATGGTATTAAAATATATATAGTAGATTATACAATATAATGGAACAAATCTTGATTTTTTTCATTCTAGGTGGAACTGATATATATTAACTAAAAAAAAATCTCTTATGATTTAATATAGTCACTAGTCAGTAAAATAATTAAGGTTTCTGTAACATTACCAGTTTGCGACTATTTAACAGTGAAATTCCCAACCCCTTCGCACTAAATCCACAAATGCTCACTGAAGTTTAGTGTTGCACCTTTGAGATGCTTTCCAGTAGTGGAATCTCAAGCTCAAATTTAGCTCAGTGAAAGAGCTGGGAAACTTGAGCTTCATGTACACACAGATGCATGCAGGCATATGTCATGGTTTAGGAATGGGACACCCCAATTTAGTGCTCCCACTGAGACTCTCCAAACCATAAGCCACTTGCTCACTCCCTCTCCCCCTGCAGAGGGCTGGAGAAGAGAATTGGAAGCACAAAAGCTGAAGATCACAGGTTGAGATAAGAACAATTTATTCGAAACAGCAATGAGATAAGAAAATGAACAGTAACAGCAACAATATTAATAACAAGTGTACAAGAGAGAGGTGAGTGATTCATGTGCAAAATGCTCACCACAGAGCCTGACCTGCCTGACTGCAGCCATGCCACCCTACCCCCTGCCTCTGGCTTGGAACTGGCATTATCCCACCGCTCTCTCTGTCACGCTTACTCAACCAGAAGGAGCCCTTTTTTCCTGGAAGAGACTCCCTTCCTCCCATCCCCAGCCATGATGTGAGGTAGTATAGAATAACCTTCGGGTCCTAGCCATGCCCTCTCCCTGCTGCTGCAGAAATTAACCCTGTCCAGGCTGGAACCAGGACAGTATATCGCGCTGGTTCTGCCTGTGCTGTCCAGCCTGGCTGCCCGTAAGTCAGCTCCAGCTCAGAAAGCACCGACGGGACGGGAGGGGGGTAACAGTTACCAGAGCTAACTACCACTGCTCCCCTACATTCCTGAAGCTCCAGCAAGGTGTTGCTACAACACTGACTAGTCTGTATATCAGAGCACAGATGCAACACAGGTCTGTCAACACCAGGTGGTCAACAAACCCAAATAAAGGATCCATTTTGTGACGCTACCTAGCTGACTGGGTGTTGCCTTCAGCAGAAAACGACAAGGGTTTAAGCCTCATCCTTACAAGGGAACATAGACCATAAATCCAAGTCTATCACAAACATTTCTGCTATACAATATTAAATTGATAATTGTAAAACTTAGTTTTCAATTAGCTTGACGAAAATTGTAATCATCCTGCCCAAGTGATTAATTATGTCATACTTCATTTTCGTTTATTATAGTCCATAACATTTTTAAAAAGCAGATTTAAGTAATCTTTTCTGTCAGTAATGAATTGGGGACAGACTCGGGGAGAGCACTCAAGAGAATCAGCAGTTCCACCTGAGAGACTAGGCATTACTTTTTATTCAACCCTCTAGTTCTCACATTCATCAACCAGCAGCACTGTCAGCCATTAAAATTTGCATTTCCAATGTTAGCTAAAGAAGCAAATGGAACCAAATAGGGAGCACAAAAGACTAGATTTCAAAATTTATTCTATTGTGGCATGGGTTTCATTTTGTATAAAGAAGTGTTATCTTATCTGGCTAACATTTTAAGCAGGATGAGTTTCTTGAATTAGATGCATGGGTCCTGCTCTTAACACTAGAGAGTTCCCAGGGTGGGACCTATAACATACCATCTGTGGAACCGCAAAGGAAGAAATTACACAATAATTAGTAGATTCTAAGCAAACATTTCAAAAATGTGGCAGCTTCCTTCGGTTCACTTTGATAAGCTAGAGATTCTTACAGAAAGAAATTCCATCATATGGGAGTGTTTTGTTTTTGTTTTTTTTTAAAAGGGAAAACTAGGCTTGTGGAAAAACTTAGAGCGCGTTAAAGTTGAAGTTGCTATCATTTTAATGGTCTGATGGATTTGTGTGAAATTTTAATTGCTTTTATTCTAATTACATTAAGAAATTGTCATGATTGCCTACATAAGCCATCCAGTGTTCCACAAGATCTTCTTCTCCTCTTTTATTGTGAACATAACAGTTGTCAAGCAAAGGCAAATGAATGGCAACATTAATATTCTTGACATGCTGCAATATTGTGATGATGAATGCCACAAAAGAGACTGTAAATAAAAAAATTAATGAAGCAATAACATAAATGGAGGTCATGGGTGTTCTTTCCCCTTCCTTCACTGTTATTAGTGAAGCACTTTAGCATGTCCTTAGCTTTAGGTATGTGAGTAGTCCCATCAGTTAATAGTACTGTTCACATGTTTAAAATTAAACATTTGCATAAGTGCTTTGCAGACTTGAAGGCTCTAAGTGAAACGATTTACCAAAACTGAACTCATCTTGGTTTTAAGAATGAGAGCAATGACATGAAAATAAGTTTCCAAGCCCTATGTCATCAGCCACTCTGACCTGCCACCTAGAAAAGCACTGATGACAGGTCGAACAATCAGCCAGAGGTCACATTGGAAGTCTTTTACTATCACAAAATGGCTTTTTTTTCTTATTCGCAAGAAAATAGCTCATAACAAAAAGTTTTCTTGACAAGGAAAAGTGCTGAGAAGGAGGGACTGTAGAACTGCAGGCTTTTTACTTTGGTGGCAAGTAGTTGACACTTTGTATAGGACAAGATCTGAAATGCTGTGCTCCAGAAGGCAGCCCCAGAGACAGATTCCTGCCTTTTTGGTGCCTCACTGGACATTCTCTAGACCCCCTTGAAATCAACAACTTCATTAAGATCTTGTTTCCATGGTAGCCTTCCATTATTACGGTAATATTTATTACCATAATAATAACTAGCAGGTATACATACCTGCTCGGGGATCACAGACAAGACATTTGTATTTCTTACCTGAGTAACTGAGCATCTCACTTAAATGTGAGAGGCCCAAGGAAATTAGAGTCTAGCTAGTAAAGATGGAAATAGTACCAAGTTTCTCCCATGGGCCTCTTCTGATATCCTTCCTTCCCTGAGTTGTCTCAGTTCTTGAAAAGTTGACTGAAATAAGAACTTCTCCTTTTTCTGGTGGTATTTCAGAAACATATTCTTCAATTCAACACATAAAAGATGGCTTTGTTCTGACAGAATCTAAATGCCTACACATCGTACACATCCTCTATAAAATTCCTTAATTAAAGCATTAACCTTTCAAAATAAATATCATGTTTGAGCACTGTAACAAATATTTATGAGTTAAAAAGATAATTACTATAAAACTAACTACTAAGGAACTCAAGAAAAACTATTACACTACTAGCTACCCATCGTTTTCATTGTGCAATACACTGAATTTTCAAAAGGGCGTAATGTGTTCCTCCTCCAAGAATGATAGTCCTGCTCGTGCTTATTCTGTTGCACTCCTCTAGGTAAAACAGACTTTTGGAAAATAGCCAGATGGCCTTTGTGGATTTGATGAGCTTTGGGGCTGGTTAACTGTAATAACATGAAGGTATTGATTGTCAGACCTTTAATGGGTGATGAATTGCATAGCTCTTACACCTGCAGTTGCCATTCATAGCATGAGTCAATAGTTCACTAGGAAACCTTTTAAATATAATTTGGCACCTAAGATATTCTTAATAGGAACATTTTAAAAGCTAATCTGAATTGATTTATTTAAGAAAATTACCTCAAGAAAAAATATACCTGTGGAAATAAGTATTTTTAACTAAATCTTGTTCCTGTTTACCCAATTAGAATACTGTGTAGCTCTGGAGGGAAAAAAAAAATTACATGAGTTTCAGTTTTTACCTTATTTGTAAGCAGGTTTTTTTCATAGGAGGCTGTTATATGGAAAGTCAGAATGCAGCTCTTTAACTTTTCATGTTCAGCGTATCCTAAACAATTTTAAGTTGAAAACTCTTTCTCCTCTTATTTTATAAAAGTGTTTTATCCAATATGGCTTGATATCCCATGTCTCACATCCCACCGTAGGTCCTATTTATATACAGAACACACTTCAGCTTCAGATTTCATCACAGGACCACTATATCATGGGCTCCAAGAAAAAGGTGATATTCACACATTCAGGGAACAGCTGGCAGCTGATGTTTTTGAGTTGGTGATGCTTGAACTTCTCCTCTTCAGAATATCTGTGTGAATTAGCTCAATTTTAAACTGCAGTGAAAGCCAACAAAGACATTAAAGAGGAGCATATTCACTAGGACTGACTTAAGTCATCAAAGCCCACTGCGGTGTCTGACTCAAAGCAGCTGAGGCACCAGGCTCTGATTTTTGAGATTTGTGCTGCAGTAATTCTAGAAGTGTAAGCCTTGTGACCAGTAGTAAATAATTACATATTACATAGAGGTTATTCAAAGACAAGACAGTTTGAAGAAAATGTTTCTTTTGATCATATTCTCAAGGACATGTTATGTGCTATTTAATTATTACTTTAAAATGGCAGTTCAGCAATTTTATTTCAAATTTCTTGGTTTGATCTTTCAGCTGGTGAGGAAGTAGAAAAGACATCATTTAAAAAATTTCCTCTCTACTACTGTGTGGAGTTGTATTCATCTGCAGCTATTCTATTGTTACATGTATAAGTAATCAGGCAAATTATGAGAGTTTAAAAATTACAAAAATAGAGTATTTAAAAGGAAGAAGAATTGCTGCCATACACAGCTATTCTATGACTTAACTCTGCCATTCTTTCATTCTTATCTTCACCTAAAATCATGCCCCAAATGCCAAGAAGCAACAAATGGTAGAATTTTTAAAAATTTTTTTCTTTCCACTTCTAGTTTTTCCATTTTTTTCCACATTTGACTTTGGAAATGGTTCAGTTTGCTTCTTCTTTGCTATTCTCAAAATTTATCTTGGGTACATGCTAAATTTAAAGAAGATATACCTTTTATTGAATCTATGATTTCACTCTCCTCTTAATATCTAACTTTAAAACTTCATTTTAGATTAATATTCATTAGTTAGGTGTATTTTACACATGTTGGGAATAAGATGAGAAAATTAAAAATGTAACTGGTAATATTTTCACCAGAAAAGACAGAACTGAACTCAAATATTTTAGCATTCGGTGGATGCTAAAATTCAAATATTCAATTCAAATAAATTCAATTCAATTCAATTCAAATTTTTTTGGTTTCTATAGTACTTTTGTTATAATAAATACAACTAGCTAACAAATACTAAAGTTATAAAATAGTTTAAAAAATATGCATGTTAGTTTTCCAGGTAAAACATTTTTTACTCTTTAATGATAGTAGTTTAAATGACAAAAGCAAGTTTTATCATATAGAGTAATTAAAATTATATCTTTCCATTTATAGGTGTTTAGGGGTTACAACCAATTATTGAAATAAACTTCATTTTCTGTCATACAGTACTTATTAATTCTTTATTTTATTTATACTCATATGTTCAACATAGTTTAGACTACTTAGATGTAAGATTAGTGAAGATCTGATCTGAGTCTCAGTACCTCAGTAGTTTTATTCAGTTAGTTAGAGAAATCTTTAAATCAAGCAGTGTGGTTTAATGTCAAGCCTTTAATCTATACATAGTGTCTTCACTTCCAAGAAATGTTTTTCTGTCAGATGAGTTTTCCTCTTTTTTTTTTAGCAACAATCAAGTAAAAGAAATTTTTGTCAATCAAACATAATAAAACTGGAAAAAAAAAAAAGGAATGAGTTGATTGATGTAAAAAAAGGGAAGCTTTTTGTACTCAGATAACACAGACTGAGTTTTAAAATTGGAAATCAAGATAAAGTAACAACTAAAGTAGACAGAAAGTTTGGAAACTCTAAGATCATAGCATTCACACAAATATGTAAAGTGATTAGAATGAAAGGACAGTAAAGTACTTTAATAAATGTTTTTCCAGAGGCTAGAGTTGTTTGGTTGTGGGTTTTTTGGTTGGTTGCTTGGTTGGCTTTTTGTTGTTTTGTTTTTCCTTGTACAGCCCTGATGCAGATCTCTTTCTTTCCAAACCACCCCCATTTGCTGTAAGGATGTTAGAAAGCACTCAGCCATGACCCATCCCTTAATCCAGTGCTCACAGTGATGGAAAGAGACCTCTAAATCCTAACTTCTGGGCTTTTTCCCTGAAAACTGCTAAGGAGATCCTTCTTTTGTCTAAGAGGTAGACAATAATTGAAGTCTGCTGAGTTGAAACTAGCAGAGATAGTTTTAACACATGTAGTTCTAGTGATTATCAGTTGCCTTGAAGTCCCTAACATGTGGCCTTGGTCTCACAGAATAAACACACCTTTTCCTAAGAGCTATTTATGAAACTGAAGCTGCCTAATCTCGTTCTCTGACAAATGTATGACAACAAAATTTCAGTTATAAGCTTTTCACACATGGACACTGTGGGGCTTTGGAGACGTTTGTCTCTAAACCCAAATGTTGTGACTAGGAATGGAAGTAACTGATCAGAGACATTCAAAAATTTCAGCTTCAGCCAGCTGTTCCACCGCCTGTTTCCTTCATTATTGTATGAATGGTGTTCTTTTTTCTTCCTTGCAGCTATGTTGTATTTTTAGATTTTAATCACATTTTAACAATTGTTACACACATACCTTCTGACTCACTATCTAAATTTATTTTCTTTTTTCAATAAATACAGTTTCCAGTTTTGACATTAGTTCTTTTTCACCACTCTTACAGAGTTGGGTTTAAGCGCCTATTGTTTTTATACTGGTTAATCTTTATCTCTCCTGATTTTTCTCTTGAAGTGTTTTTAGAAATTTATAAAGGAAATGTTTTAATGCTCTTCGTGATGTATGTTTACTCTTAGTCTAAAACTATTAATGAATATCCCTTGAATGGATGGGCATCCATACTATTGATATTTTGGCACAATTTCCAGGACATTTTTGACCTGGACTGTCTAGAGGCCTCTCAAGAGGAGTTCGGGCACGGGCAGTGCTTAGACTAATTGGGCTATGTGTGTCAGAAACCATATTATCCCACTTTATTGATCTGTATACCTGTGATTATAAATCTATGCAGTGCAAGAGAGAAGAGGATTAACCAGAGGTGATAATTTCGACCTATTTACTCTTCCCAGTGCAAAGTCCCCAGGAGTCGACTGGACATCCAAAATAGGAGATCGTATTCCAAAACCAACTTAATCAGTACCAAGTAGAAGGAAATAAACCCTTCTTCTCATTAGGCTTACTCTGAATTTCTGGTCTTAGGGCTCCCCAAATCCATAGAACATAGACATCCATGAATATTTTAATTAGGCCTTGTAAAGTGGCTGGAAAGAGGTGTGAAATCAGCATTGCAATTTGATACACCATTAATCCTAAATAATATCGCTGATGACAGCCTTATAGGATATTTATAGAAATTTAATCGTAATTCAGAAGTGGTCCAGTAGATAAAAGGATTGGTCTTAACTCCGTTTCAAGTCTGTGGAAAATTATATCTAAATTGTAGGATTGTAGCACAATTCAGGTTGGAATTATCTTGGGACATTATTTAGTCCCAGCTTCCCGAAATAAGGTCAGCTTCAGGTCAGACCAGGTTAATTAGGTACCTTAAATGAAAATTATGTTAGGCTTGTTTTTCAGTTCAGTTTCCCTCCTTTCCCAGAAATCTTTCAACTGAGATTGAAGCAAGAAACCATTCTTTTTCATTTTCTCATACCATTACTAGTATTTTATAAAAATAAGTAATTCTGAATACTTTATATTGCTACTGTTTTGACATAAAGTAAAAGCAAAACAGTATCAGTCATACACAACCAAAATCCACCTTCAAACTGTATTTCTTCATAACACTGGGTTTTCTAAAAACACCTTAATTTATTTCTCATAAATCTCAGTCATTTACTGAAAGTGTTACAGTTGATACACTACGTTTTTGTGAGAATTTATTTTAAGGATACTTTTTCTATCAGCTAGTTGCTTGTTGATACATTTCCTGGGGTATGCTTTTATAATCACCTGGAAAAAAGTTTTAAGCAAAGACATTGAGAAGAAAAATGTAGAGGAAAAACTCTTCAGCTACTGAGGTTCTTGGCGCGAGTACTTCAGTAAGAGAAAGAGGGAACAATGTACAGTGCAAGGCTAATTCTGAACATCTCCTCGTGTACATAAAATACTGACAGAGTCTTTTGAGAGACAGGGTTCCACTTCATGTGTGTTGCTTTCAAGGACAACGGGAGATGTATTATTTGCAAATCTGTATTTGTACTTGTAAAACAAAAAAACCCCAACCAAACAAATAAACAAAAAACCCCCAAAAAACCCAATCCTGAACCAAGAAACTGTTTTATAGAGCATCGTTTGATGGTACATAAAAAGCTCTAACGTTGTTAATATTATCTCCTTACACTGCTCTTTTAGCTACGTGACGCATAAAGTACGGTTTATAGGCGCTTTTTGGATTCTATTTGCATTGACCCCAAGAGAGTGTTAGTATTGTTAAAAAAAGAATTTAAAAATATTCTTTTGAATTGTGTTTAATCAAATCAGATAAAGATTTCCCAAAGAGGAAGATTCACTGCAGAAGAGTTCTGTATCATACCAGATAAAAGTGAGGCATTCACATTTCTCTGCATAGCACTTGCATCAACCCTCTTACAGATACAAATGGATTAAAGTGAAATGTCATTGGAGAAAAAGAGTATTTCAAAGCAGATAATTCATTACGGTTTTTAAAATGTCCTGCTCTATAGGGGACAAAGAATAACATGAGTTTCTGAGTCAAAACCTTTTATTTACTCTAATGATAGATAATAAGTGGTGTTCCGTTTTAGAGAAATTACGTTGACCTGTCAAAATGTTCTATAAAAAGCTTAGTTCTGCTCTGGGTAGATTTAGGCAGATCTAATAGGGCTACAAAGACAAACCAGGACACTGTGATTTTCAGCCCCCTACTTAGAATACTCTGAACTCTATTTTTGTATCTCTGGATAGAAGATACTCAAAAAAGCTGCATAGAAGCTTGATTCCAAAATTTAGGGAAAGATTTTTCAAACTATTGAAAAAAAAATTTAGGGAAGGATGTTCCTTTAATCTCCCATTGTTCTTAGCCTAAGGCAAAGGTTCTTGTACAGACTGGAAGTAAAAGAAGTATAACACAAAACATCATTTACACATTTCTTGAGCTTTGGGCAGTTGAAGGCTATTCATCAGTCTTCATATATCACAGATGCTGTATTTTCGGCAAATGTAAGATGATTCAGGAAGAACAAAATTACACATCTTCCATGTTATTTTAATACAAAAAGATCTTGAGGATCTTGACAGGAGTTAAAAAGTTTCTTCAAATCCAACAATATTCTTTAATGCAATAATATACAATTTGATACTCAATAATATTTAATTCAATGGCCAGTGTCATAGGAAAGAAAAACTGTGCCAGAGTACTGGCTTTACAGCTTGGTAAACTGAGGCAAAAAAAGTGCTAATTAAAAACCCCCAAAAAAATTTATTTGGGATGTGCACAGCCTTACAAGTCAGAGCAGTCTCCTTCACTTGACCTAGAAGTTGCTTCTCATGGTAACTTGTGCATGATGAAGACAAACTTTATGCTGAGAACATATGAATGCCTTAATGTATCTTAATGTTTCTTACGTCCTAGAGGCCAGGTCCTACCAGCCAGTCAGTCCCTCATAAAATATTTCTTCTAGTCAAAGTGCATACACCCGTCTATTCTTCCACAAATGTCAGAATGATTATACATAGTAGTGTATTTATGCAGACTACAGGACAAATGAGCATGGTCCTAAAGTACCTCATCAGGAATTAATTCTGGAGCCTTAGACTGGTGAAATTTTTTTCTAATGGGACTTCAGACCTAGCTGTGAGTAAGGGTCTTCTTTTCGTTCTTTGAATTCTGGCATTCCCATTCACTGAGGCTTCAGTTGGGACTTGCCCTAAAACTTAGTTAAAGCTGCCTGACCTGTGAGATGTCTCAGGTTTAGCTTCCTTGCAATGTATTTTTTGCAGTTCATCACAGAGAAAATAGAGTATGACAGAGAACAAACACTCCTGAGTTTATTTTAAAAACAAAATGAACAAAAAACCAAATAAACAAACAAAAAAAAAAAATCTGTGTGGCTTTCCTGCTGGCTAAGGCACAGGAAATCCTAGGAATTTGACTCCTTTTTCTGCCACAGAATTCACACCAGATGTTGTGAATTCATCTGTGGGCACATTCAAAATATGAATGAGGAATTTATTTTTCCCTGTGATACAAATCACACTCTTTACATAAGAGGCACACAGAAAACTTTCCCAGAAATGAGAGCTCTGCCTTGCAGCCCACCTTGCAAGAACTTCTGCAGAAAAAAAATAAGGTCAAGGTAGCAAGGACAGTATGGTTCAGTCTGAAGAGTGTGAGATGAGAGGGGCACCGCAAAGGGCTTTAATCAGTATGGTTCTGGTCACTATACAGTCTGCAGGGAAATGACTTGAATGCAATCCCTCATTTTCCTTCCAGGGAAGGCAGCTGTCTCACTCAAGAGCAGAATCTGAACATCAGCTGATATATCAGAATATGGGCGACTGCGGCTTGGGTCTGCAGGAAAGCTGGAACCCACATTAGTATAAACATGTAGCAGCTGTGCAATCAGCTGTAGCGTAGGTTAAATTCTCCATAAAATTTGCGATTGTGTAAGTTTCTGCAGTTGAATAATTTTGACTGTGAATTTCTTCTCCCTCCTTTCCATACTGAAAGAAGAGAAGGTCTGAAGATTGCACAAAATGCGAACTCCTAAAGCAATTGCCTAAAGCAATTCACTGGGTAAAAAATTCAAATGATTTGGCTGTGTGACTAGAGCTTTCAAGACAAATTACAGAGACTTTCTCTGAAGAGGAAAAAACCTAAAAGAACAATATTGAAATAACATTAATGAGAGTAAGCTCCTAAAACAACAGTGGTGTTCAAAATTATATTGAATAAAAGTTTAGTTGTAATCAATAAGAGAAAAAGATCTTATATTCCTACAACCTGGAGCAGGGTCTGTTTAATTGAGTAAATTAAAAATTATATCTTTTTGCCTTAGAAACTAGGCAAAATTTGGGGAGAGTGTGCATAACCAGACTACCCTCTTTGGCTACTTAATCTAAAAAATACTTTACAAATATCATTCCTCAAACTCCACATAAGCACTTCAAACACATGCACAGACATTCTTAAATAGCAAAGATAGTGAAAATGACACAGAAAAGCTCACTTATCCTCTCAGTTCAACAGTATTTTTTGGGAAGCGATCAGGAAATTAACGTAGCAAAGGCCAAAAGAATATTCATAGGGCCTCACCAGAAAAAGATATTCCTATCCTCTCCCTCGCCACAAGCCCTGTTACATGGCAACTTTCATCCTAGGAACACCAATTCCCTCGGAACTTAGTTTCCTACATTCACAAGATTTACCTGCTTTAAAGGTAGGTGAAGTATCAATGTGTTATATAGGAAATGTCATTTATGGATTAAGATGCTGTTTGTTTTTAAAAATGGTCTGGACAATGTAATGAAAACTGCATTTTTGAGACCAATCATATCTTGGCAGAGGTGTGGTATGGAAATATTGCAGTAGGACTGAATGACTCTTTTCCATAGCTGAAATTTTGCAAATGTGAAGAATAAATTTATAGGCAGAAATGAAGAGAGAAAACACACATACTCGTCTAATATAAATCAATATTGTTGACAGCTCACTTGGAATTGTTACTAAAGAGGTTCCCCCATGAAGGTGTCATTCTCTAGAGAGGTGTCAGTTCAGAAGAGAAAGAAAGAAAAAGAAAAGGGTTATAATGGGATACTCTAGAAAGGTAAGTCTGTATACTTTGTGAGCTGCAAGCCAAATCAGATTCTTTAGCACCATTCAGTATTAGTAGCTCTGAGAACCTCACTTTGAATTTGTCAGTGGTGAAACAAACCTTTTGCAGCCTAATCTTCCTCCTCTGTGTTTTTGTTTGGTTTGGATGATAACGTTTTTGGGTTTTTTTTCTAATACTAATGCTTAATCCTCCACCTCTAATAAAAGGATTTCTCTACAAACAAAGGACAAGCTCTGACTAAGCCTAGTAAGACTGTCAGTGACAGTGGCTCATCTCCAAAACTGGATTCAAAAAAGAGCTATAAGAATCTTTAAAACTCAAAGTAATATGATTATATTGCAATAGAGAAGGGTAAATTCATGGCTGACTATTTTCTGACATCATTACTAGCTGTTCCAGGGAAGAGTGTGGTCCATGCTTACTGTGTTAGTATTGACAATTGCTGAGTATTTCTTCCCTGCAGACTGACTAGAGTTGCTCTTGTAAGTAGCGATTCACTGCTATGAAGCCATAGCCCTTTGTAAAATAATTTAACACTGTTGAAAAACACTACCATCCATCACTAAATGGAATAATGGCTGTTCCTAAGTTTCTTTCTCATTCACAGTGTTGGAAAATAACACCTTTATATTTTCTTATTTTCGTCTGCCAGGAGAGGTGTGTTTACTATGAACTGACATTACAGTAGCTATTTACTAAACTCAACTTTCATTCCAGAATGCTGTCATGTATCTTACAGGTAAATGAAGAAGATCCACTTCATGACACTGAGAATTAATGCGATGCAAGTGTGTGAAAGTTCAGTACTTTACCTATGAAGAACCGCAGGAGAATATATTTTACAGGTGCTTTGTCTGTCAATCCGTAGTAACTGAAGAGCCAAAAGGAAAAGTAGCACTGTGCATCTCAGATGCTCACAAATGCTTCCAGATGTCATCTGCAGAGGCTGATGATTGACAGGACAACTGCTGCCTTTTAGTCAGGGTTCAGCAGACTTCTTGAGTTCATTGACATGACGCAGTTGCATAAATATGTGTACAGCCCGCTTTTAGTACAGCACTCCACCACACTAAAACTTGCCTGCATTTGCCTTGCTTCCAAAGCACCATCATTTGAAAGGATGCGGCTGCTGGGTACAGACAGGGTACTGTTTAAATGTGTAGGTGCTGTTCCTGGCTCTGACACATGGGATGATAAAGGACATGTCACTGCACTGCGACTGCACTTCCCGTCTCCAAATATACAGAAAGACAATGGCTTCCTCTGTAAACGAGCAAACAATGGCAAAGTGTAATGTCAGTATTGACTTATTTTGAAGAACTGTCTAGAATTGTGTCCACAAGATCAGAACATCCAAAACAAATTAAAACTCTGCTCTAATAGGGAGCTGTGAGGATTGCACTGTCTGGTTTAAGAGACTTTGATCTTTTTCTTGTTGTGGTAGTAAAGCCCAAGGAAGTATTTTGCCTTCAAAAATCGCTACAGTCTCACTGCCTGCCATTAGCTAGAAAACAACATTCTTTGTCCCTTGAGAAGACCCTACCTGCAGTGTTATATATTGCATAGTGCAGAGCACATTGCTGGCAATGAGCAATCATAATGAAGGCATTTGACTTCTGAATGTGGCAGCTAAATGTGTAAAAGACTGACTCTACTGGGAAAAGGAGCATAGGCAGTTTCCAAAATGTTCTGTTCCTGATGCGTGTTAAGCTTTCTGGCTGTGTAGGTTGAGTGGACCAGAGCCCCCACACAGGCTTGTGCCTGAAGCACTGATGAATGAAAGTTTGGGAGCAAGCTTCAGGGGAAAAGAATGGAAGCGTTTGCAAAAGTATTCCAGATGACTGAGGATCTACATGACAAGTCCTTTTGAAAGTTAGAGTAGTCAGCTGAAAAACCCCCACAAACCTCCAACTGCTGGAGATATAGATATATATGCATATATACATAGTCACTCCATCTTGAGCATTGTTGCTCATTGTTCTCATTGAAAAGCATATTTTTCTTAGTGTTATGCATATTCAGGGATTGAGACAAAGCTATGTTAAAGACTGAATTTTGATTTAAAAACTGACAGCTGTGCTTTTCTGGGACAATGCAAAATCTGGAGTCAAGAGAAAAGGATATGATGTTAGAGCCAAAAAAAAAAAAAAAGAAAGAAAGGTGCCAAAAAATGGAGGGCAGATTGCAGTCTGATTCATTAATATGCACCTTTCTAGGAACTTCTAGCCATAGGCAGAACAATGTTTGCAACATTGATACCTCAACTCTCCTCTTCAAGTTATCTGCAAGACTAATTTTAAAATTATAAATAAAAATCAAATACTGAAAAAAGAATGAAAATTGCAGATGAAATCCATGGCACTCAAGCATCTAAAAGCTGGATCTAAGGGTATAAGATATCTTGATTTCCTTCGTAATTTGTGGTGGGAATTAGATAACAGTAGATAATGGAATTATATGTCCTTTCTTAAAATAAATATAATGTGTAGCGATGTAATGTAACTCTGTGTAGGTAGTTACTTTTTGAATTGTTGATAAAAAGAGTCTGAAGTACCAACCAAGACTTCTCCATCTCAGTTTGGGGCAGCCAAATGAGGCAAGATGAATCCCACCACTCATCTTTAAAATCATGTGAAGAGAAAGACCTCAGTAACTGCAGCAGTGGTCAGCAAAAAAGCTGAGAGCTTTTGAACAAGCAGCAAAGCAGAAGGCATAAACTGGAATGAAATAGATAGTATGGGGAGTATGCAAACAAGAAATCAGTGAATGTCAAGAAAATTATTTGGAACATGGAAAATTTAGGCTAAATGTATATTTAGTTATATTTCTCACTGTTGAGTAAATGTTTATAGAAGTTTCTCTCAGTGCTTTTGAATTTTTTGTTTTTGCATTTGAGACACGATTTGTTATGCGTTAACCCAATTCTTGTGTCCAGGTTTGAAATGAGGTGAAGTTTTGCTTTTTTCAGTTAACTGCCCTGCTTTTTCTGAGGTCAGCAGAGCTATTCCATCTCAATTCTGCTGAGGATCTCCCTACAGTCCTAAAGTAGGAGAAGAAACCACTTTTTTTTTGATAAAACCAAATAAGTGTAAGGAAAAAAATAGATACCTTCAAGTGCAAGAACAAGCATAACAAAAAGCATCATAGGAAAGGGATGTCAGTGATGCATTCTAAAGAAATTATTCAATTGACACAAAATGAAATCAACTGAGAGATATGACAAGGCAACTATTAACATGGAAACTTAAATTTTAGTTTTATTTGATACACTGTTGCTGTGATATTTTCATGGAGGGATTATTTTTCAAAGGCTAAATTGAAAAGTGCACAACATAAAGCGGAACAGTGCTTGGGACAAAACTGCATTAGCACAGAAAGCTGTCTACCTTTGCTGGAGAGCAGAGACAAGAGCGTTTAGCAGACACACGTTTGTAAGGGCTGGTTTATGTAAAAGTTCTAAAAGGAAGTGTAATCCAGGAGTGGATATGCCCTACTAAATCCCTTATTAACTCTCTCAGGTATAGCAACCTTAATGTTTCACGTGAGCAGTCACCTCTTCAGACTCCTGCAGAGAAACAGGCTCTCCTGTGTCCCATCGCCTGTCGCAATCCCTGTCTACGTGATGATGAATTGCTCTCATCAAAAGGGCCTCCATTGTTGATTAAATGTGTGATGAGCACATTTCAGCAGTTTGTATTATTTAAAAGCTGAAGTTTTTTATGTTTTCTTCCCTCATTCTCTTTAGAAATACTGAAAATGTTCTTGAGGTAACATTTTTTACCTTCATTTTGAATCCTCAAAGATACCGTGCCAGCTTCTCTAGTCAGCTACATTATAGTATCAAATTGAGGTTGCTGTCACAGTGACACAGAGGACAGAAATCTTGTAAAGGGTAGGAACCTATCTTCCAAAAGTCAGAAGGTCCTGTGATTTGTCGCAATATAAGATAAGCCCTTACAAAAACTAACCTTGCTTTTCAGGTGCCTTTTTCTAACAAGATGAGGCTAAAAAATGTAAAGGTGCAATTGAGCTAAAAATGAATTCTTTATGCAAATAACAGATTTTACTTTCAAATTCCTAAGTACAATTATCCATCATGTTCCAGAAAGATGGTGATAACTAAAAAAAGCAGATAACGGATAAGTACTGTAGCAGACCAGTTATAGTGAATGCTTAAAATTATTTCTTTACAAACTCATTCTCAACCCCTTCTGTTCTTTTGATTTATGTGTCATATGACTTCTTAATCTCTAGATTTTATCTTTTTTTTTTTTTAGATACCCCACTAAGGAGCTTACGTTTAAGGGAGAGTGGGAAATAGAATTGGCTTTATTTCTGTACAAGGCAGATTGTATCTTCCCCAAAGACTTTTTATGGTAGTTCTTTGCAAAAGATATTACTTTTTCTCTGTGTATACCTGCAGTGTTCATCCAAATTAGTCTTCATGTTATACAAGAAGTTTCTCATTAAAGGTATAGGCAATAACTGTTCTCTTTTTCCTCCAAAGATTATGTCAGCAACACAACAAATCAAAATTATCCAGCAGATTTGTGAAATGAGAAGAAGAGAGATGAAGGAAAGTTGAGAGCATGAATAGCATCTCTCAAATCTTTCTGGAACAAACAAACAACTTACACTAGCACAGAAGCATATCAGGTTATCACCGTGTACAAAGATCCAATACTGAGGTCAAAAGGCTGTGCAGCAAACAAATTTGAAAGAGATGACCATGCAAAACACAAAACCACATAGTTTTGCAAATCTCTACATCCATAGTACTTGTAAGAACATCTTACAAAGTTCTAAAATATTTCTTTTTCTCATAGATAGATAGATAGATAGACAGATGATAAATAGATTTTTAAAAAATAGAATCAGCACTTACAGCATAGACATTTAATCTGATTCCTATTGAAAAGCAAAAAACCCACCCCCTTCCAAGTCATTTAATAGAAGGTGGGTTATATTCTGTGTATTTTATCAAGCTATCTGATAGAACTTAATAATTAACGGGTAAGAGGGTTTTCATCAGATAACTTAATCAGCATTAAGATAAATAATTTTATTGATTTTGTAATGGTCTTTCCATTCATGAATGGAGTTATAACCACAAATATCAAAACATTTTCATCAAGAAAATAAAACCAGTACATTTCAGTGACCATAGTTTTGGTGAGACTTGAAACAACTGCCATTTTCACCAGCCAAAATTTAAGATAAATATTTGCTAGCAATTCAGAAGTCTTAAAAACCACCAAAACAATCCTCCCATAATATCTTGATGAAGCAAGATTAATTTGTGACTTAGTGATGATGAAGAACTCTGGCTCGTTAACATTCTAGTGGGAACTTTGTAATTATCTACAACAGAGGATATTATCTAGGTCAAGTCCAAATCACACAATTTGCATGATATCACTAGAGCAGTCAACCCTTTCATCACAGTACCAGCTCTCCACTTCTTGAAATTATTATCTTCTTTCCCTCTACCATTTCTCATGAAATATCATGCAGATGCAGACAGCACCTGAATATACAAATAAATAAATAAATAAATAAGTCAGTGCTATTTCAGCTGTCCTTTTAGTAGCGATTTTAAATGGACAATTTGTAATCCAGAGAAAAGCATAAAGCAAGCCCAGAAGAGGAAAGTTGTAGCTAGACAGATAACATACTCATTTGCTGCAATATTGTGCCTACGCAGGGCAATATTTATTCATGTTTTCAGTGTAGAAAAGTGTTATCCTGACTGCTAAAGTTTCTCCTTCACGTAACATAGGAGGTCAGTATATACTGAGAGAACTCGGGGCAAAGAAACCCATTTGCTTCATGGCTAAAATGTTTTGAATGCTGTACAACAGTACCATGAGAACAGGGATATCAGTAATTATATTCTAACTACCTTTTATCTTCTCAGGTATTACTTTCATCAGTTCTTTCATATTTAAATAATTTAGGGAAGCCAAGGGCAACAAAATTATCCAACTATTTTTTAACATGGTGCAGAAGTCTATATTATGTCATCTTAAAATTTTATTTCCAATACAGATACTCAGTCCTCGTTCTTGCTTTTTCTCCATTTTATTACTGAAATTGCAAGTAGTGAGAAAGGGCGAGGAAGGAAAAATTAAAATCAATAAAGCAGATATTAATACATGACTCTTTCACTCTTCTGTTTCTTAGTGAGGTAAGATTTCAGAATTAAGAACACTTATATCATTTAATTGTTTCATTAAATGTCTTCTACAGCTCTGTCACTTAAATAGCACTGTATCCTACTTTCCAGAAATATAAATAGGACAGGTCCTTTGGTCAAAAAGCTCAAATTCAGGCAGATATTGAATGTACAGCAGCTGTTTCCCCTGCACAAGATTCCACTAACCAGGAAGGTGTAAGACTCCAAAGATGTGGGGAGAAATCAGACGTAATCACCGCCATCTGACTTGGTTAGAGACTCCATTAAAACTCTCCCGCTGGAAATCACACTCACCTCCCCCTGGGTCAATATGGACGTGCATGAAGAGTGGCTCTGTCGAGCTGTAGGGGCTTGGCTAAGTCAGGACTCCCTGGAAGAGCCATCAGGGCTCTATTAAACCACAAACTAACCCAGAAGGAGGTGTGATGAAAATGTAAGTGAATTAATTTTTCCCCCTTTTTTTTAGCTTTGCCTTTTAGCCCTCAACATCTTTGTTTCAAAAGTCTTTTCAGGCAATACCATCTTGCATATACTATATTCAAGCAGAATAAAAGAAAGGGAGAAAAAAACACTTCAAAGAAGTAGATTCTGATCTCTTCCCATCATCTAGTGCTGCTGCAAATAAAAAGGTCAAAAGAGAGAAAGAGCAATGCTTCCTACTGTTCTCTTATACTAAAGCATTATTTTTTTTTTCAAAGAATCAACTGGGAACTGAACTGAAATTATTCCTTTTTTTCAGATAAGTATCAAAAGCCCTCTAGTAAAGCGGTACAGTGTGGAGATGGATCACTTTTGTCAATCACTGTCTGAATAGCAGCCATTGAGTAAACCTGTTATCTTGGTTGCTAATGGTTGATAAGTCAATTCCATGAACCTTGCAAAAGACAAATAGAAAGCAGATATATCACTTCTGACCCCACCTTTTTTATCTAAGATCATGAAGAGAAGGCTGAGTTTTAAAGACAATTTAAACTTTGAAGGTTTGCTTGTTTGTTCTGCTGTTGGATACAGTACAAAAGGAAGGGGAGTGAGGAAACATGCAAAAATCTAAATGAAGGGATCTGCCCTTCTCAAATTATGTTTGTTGGAGCACTGTTTAAGCATTGATTGTCAAAGGCTGGTGTTATTCTGTTCATGTGTTTTTGCTGTATATTAAACTGTCATCCTCTTTGCAATATAGATTACGCTCGGATACTAACAGGGAGTCTTAGAGTTGCCCCTATTTAATATTATGAAATACCCCTACATCCTCTCACTTGGTCTGTCCTTCCTAAAGTTATGTTTATAGCACCGGGATTTATGGAGAGTTTTTTCCAAATTATTTATATGTAAATAGTTCTGGGTTTTCTTCTATCTTTGTAAGTTGTGCGAGTCTAGACTAATACCAATTTGCAACGTGAGTCTGAAGACAGAGGTTTACTGGTCTTAAATAGTCTGAACCCTCTTTCCAATCAAACGATGGTGCTCAACCTTAAACCCAATGCCTTTTTCTAAAAATAGCGACAAACAGCTACAAAAATTCATACAAACTAACTTTCAATATAATCTAGAAACACACAGTCCGTAGCTTTCACACTGTGAAAAATATGCTTCAAGCAGAGGAGCATGATAAAGAGCTCCTCATGCAAAATGCCAACCAGCTTGGTTCATCCACCCAGACTATCCCGAGACCGATCATCTGGACCATTCCAACCAAACACCAGCCTCACCCCAGGGCAGTGCCTGAGCTGGGGCTGTCTGCCCTTCAGGGCTGAGGGGAAATCTCCCACCCACTATCCCTTATTACAGCTTCAATCTGCTTCCTAATCTGCATAAATATGCTTCCCTGAGAACTGATAAGAAAGTCTTCTCAATTAACACTTATCACTGCTTCAAATGGCAGTGCAGGGGGAGGGAAAGATTATACGTCTTGGAGTCCACAACTTTTCATTTTGAGGATAACCGTGATAAACACCTAACAAAAAGTTAGCTACAAGTTTTTCCTCAGCAAAAAAGCGTGATCATATTAGCTGTCATATACAATTTTGAGTATTTATTAGTGCTTGTAAACAGACCTAAAACACTCATTAAAGCAAATGGAAGCTGTCACTGTGAACAGTTGGACTTCAAGGTTCTTGTGTACTCCTATGGCCCATAGCCCTGACACCAAATGGACTCCTGTCAAACCTCAGCTTTACTCTGTAACAGATTCTGAATTATGATGTTAAATTTTTGATTCATTCAATAAGGTTTGGCCTGTACTTATGTTGCAAGGTTCATGTTGTGTCCCCGAGGGCAGCACCAGCCCCAGCTATCCCTGACCGCCCGGGGGCTCCCCACAGCCCTGCCCTGCCCAGACACGGCTCTGCTGAGCCAGGCACACTCACAGGTCACACCCCAGCCCAGCCTCAGCCCGTCCGTTTCCCAAGGAGATGCCTGATGCCTGGGGCTGCCCCAGCGGCCCCATGCTCTACCCTGACCTGTCGCAGCAGCTCTCTACACTGACCCACTGTGGGAAACCCAGGGAGCCACCAGCCCCTGGAGGCTGCTGGCAGTGAGGTGTGGCTATTTTGGATATGTCCAGTATGCAGGGTGCATCAACTGCAATTAGCAGAGCATTTCAGGGCTGCTTTATGTATGACTCAAAGATGAAAAGAGATAATTTTCTTACATTTGCTAGCAACCCTCTCAACTGAATAGATGAAGACTTTTTTTCAGTGTTTTTTAAAGAATACTGTGACCTCCAGAAAAACTTCCATCCCTCTGAAGAACCACATGCCCAAGAAAAGAACGAGTGTAGGCTTCCTTAGTTTTTGATTCTGTCCCTAGCAGATCCCACAAGCTTATTGTTTGATTTTAGTTGACATTTTTTGCCGCAATCACACTTTTTTTTAATGTAAGTATACAGATCACTTGGATCATGCAAATTTTTTACATGATCCAATAAAACTCCATATTTGAGAAAAGATATACCATATTCATCATGTTCATCACTTTGAAAGACCAAGACTTTACAAGTAAACCAAGCCTCCCACCCTAAAACAACCAAAATATCAAGAGCCAATGAAATTATTTACAGAACAATTTTTTCACTTCAGTCTTCTTTTGCTTTTAACATAATTAATTGTTCATTCTTTAAAACTGTCTCCTGAACGAATTGCTTTATTGACACAGTGGGTACTTGAAAAGTCCCTTAACATTTCTAATATTTCTAATGAGCAGAATTTTCTGCATTAACCTTTCCCCATCATTGGCTCAAAAATCTAAACTAAACTAGGCCAGGGCAAGACATATAGAGCTTGACTGTCTTCAAATCTCTGGTGAACTATTTCAGGGAGTGCTAATTATGATGCAATAGTGAGAGCAGGAGCTGCTCATCACTGCTGAAACACAAGTCAGCATTTGTAAATGGCTCACTCTGACAGCTGTCTGCTGCCTGCACTCCAAAGAGTCCCTATTAATGTACTGAAACCTGTCCAATAGGAAACCTTTTTCCCTCTTCCCGCCTTGACAGTTAAATGCATTCGTGTTGTCTGTTCTGCCCGCACACGTAGTTAATATGGTGGTACACACACCTACCAAAGCTGCATGTATGCTTAACTCATTCATCAACAAGGGAAATACAAAACCAAATGTTACAACAGGCACCTAGGAATAGTCCATCCTTGCAGCATCCTTAACCATGTTGTTTGACCGGTTCATATTGCTATTTCCTTTCTTCCTATGCCGTGATTTTTATGTCTCTCACATACATTGTTGATACATGTTAAAAGAAAAATTAAAATTCTTTATTTTATACAGTATTTACTCTCAGGAAGGAAAAGACCTTTTGATTTTTTTTAGCTAGATTAAAAAATCAGCAGCAGAGTCACAGCTGAATCAAGCTTTGTTAAAAAGACAACTAATTACTGAAGACTTTACAGTTAATAGTGATAACATGAAAAGTTTCATTCTAGAGGAATTGCAAAAGGAAAAAAAACATGCTAATCTTAAGCAGTATCAGTCAATGACTAAGTGGTATTTGATATTCATTAAAGAGGGAGGTAGCTCATAATATTTAACTGATGAATGATTAAACTAACAATGAAATGTTAGATTGACTTTTCTGTGATTGGAAAAACTTTTAACTGGAGGCAAACCAATTCACTATACAGTAAATTGAATGATCTAAGGGGAAAATTAATTGCTTTAATGGTCATTATGTAAGGGATTTCATTAATCTTTTTGTTCTTGTTTTTGTTTTGAACACATACCTTATTTTCCTGACAAAGTCTGATATAACGAATAAGAGACCATCCTGCCATCTGTAACATAATATTGTGAAAAAGAAGCAAGAATTTAAAGTTTATTCCACCATTGCCTTTGCTTGCCGCTAAACAGAAATGAACAATGCCTTTCGTCTTGATTATCATTGGCCACTGCAGATACAAAAATAAACTTTGTGTTTCTCTTATGTATCTCGCAAGTTACCTAAGAAACTTATGGAGTTCTTTATAAGAAAGAATGACTGCAGAGCTTTGACTGTCATGGTTATTATTATGTTTTTGGTACAACCTTCTCCCAGGAAATGGAAGAAGAGGTCCCTGGCTGTATCTGCCAAACTTCAATATATGTTTATAGCATGAGGCATAACATAATTTGCAACATTAAAGAAGAAAAAATAGAGGTGAAGATATTGTGCAAGATGACAGAATGAAAAAGAAGTTTGAAGCTATACATCCTTTAAAAGCGGGAAGATAAAAGAACAAGCAATAAAACTGAGATTTCAGAATTCCTGATTTTGACCTAGCTCTATTTCCATCAAATCCTTTGCTGGAAGTCTCAATGGCAACAGAAGTAAACAAATAATAAGCATTTAGAGTATAACATGGTGATTGGCATGGAGAAAACATGGATCAACAGGGATCAATTGTTCTCTGTCTTTTCTAATCAAAAATCCATAAATATCAAATTAAGCCATTTTATTTCAGGTTTTAAAAAAAACTAAAAAGGTATTATTTCTTCATACAATTCATAGTTAAGTTATATTTTTACTACAGGATGCTGAAGAAGCAAAATCTTTATGACTGGACAACAACACAGCAGAAAGTGTATCAGGACTACGAAGCACAAAAACACCTCTCACTTCAAGCACTCACCCCTGTTATAAATTGTGCAAGGCTGGGAAATTATTTCAGTAAAATATTATCATCTGATTGCCTGCGTCTTTTATCACTCGCTACTATCACCCACTATTCTTCTAGTATTTAGTATTTGCCAGTGCTGGAGACAGAAGCCTAAGAAAGGAATGTCAGCCTGATTTATGTAATTGTCATATGCTTCTGAAAATAAATAAATATGTGTACCTGAAGACAATGCCTTTCTCAGGTGACAGTTTTTTTTATTAAAAGTTATCAGACATTTAGAAAAGAATGTATCTTCAAATTTCATTATTTTTTTAGTGTGTTTGGGCAACACAAAACACTTAATGATTGCAACTCAAATTACTTTCAATCATATTCTAACTGACTGCAAACTGAAAATCAAAGACACTTTGTGTTCCTGCAGTCAGAAATAAGAAGGAACTGCAATTTTACGTGCCCATAATGTCACCAGCTGCTTGAAGAATTAGGAAAAAAGAAAAAGGAACACCTTATTCCATCAACTTCAGGACAATCTATTCTGGAATGTGATAGATTTCTCTGGCCTGGAGAACTAAATTTTCCCTTTGTGTTTTAAGGGTACATATCACTAAAAAAATTGTTCCATTCCAGACATGTAGAAATAATGTAATTGAAATGGCTAGTGCCCTTGTAATACACATCAAATAATTCACTTGTTTTTACTTTATGATCCACAGTTTTGTCTGATGTAAGGTGTCAAAAAGAATAAAATTACACTGTCAAACCATTATCAATAAAGTATTTGGACTTACAACACGGAGAATAGCTTAGTTGTGCTCTTGTCAGGAGATGGAAGTAAAAGCAGCCTGGTGAATTCACAGCAGCAGATCAATTTTAGAAATGAATGCTTTGAGAAGTTATACTGTGCTGATGCAATGATAGATGAATGACTAATTTCAGATTTCAATGAAGTTCTACATAAAAATTTCAACTGGTCTGAATTTTCTGATTATTTAGATTTTTTTAAATTTAAAACATTTCAGCAAAACAACATCAATTATGAAAACCTTATGAAGGAGCACAGGCAGAATATATCCAAGCTTCTCCTTGTTTTGTGACAGCTCAAGTGCCACGCCACCAAAGAACTAAACCTAGTCAATCCTGCTAAATAGAAGATGACCAATCCATGACCCTGAAATCAAGTGGCAAGAACGGATTCTCATCCGTGCTTGTTAAAGCTGGTCTTGTGTAAGGCAAATTGCCCATGTATGTCCTGAAAAGCACTCTGTCTTGAAACTCCCCTGGGTCCTTTGTGCTCTATTTGACAAAATTAGTATTTTTTTCTGGAAATGTGGGACATGAGGTTTTATGGGTTACTTGAGTATACAGTGCTGTTGAGGGAGAGCTGGAGGGCTGCCTAAGGGAGAAAAAGCCAAGACTGGTGGCATTTTTTCAGTACCCATCTGGGTAACCTGGGATCAAACTGCTGGGATGGAGACCTTGACAAACCTGCTCTGACTTACCAACTTGATATACTTTAGCCTTGGACCTGCCATGTCACTACAGATTTGTTCAGCTGTAGTGGGCTGACCCTGGCTGGATGCCAGACACCCACCCAAGCTTCTCTATCGCTCCCCTCCTCAGCTGGACAGGAGAGAGAAAATATAATGAGGGGTTCATGAGTTGAGACAAGGGCAGGGAGAGATCACTCACCAAATACCATCACAGGCAAGTCAGACTTAAAATAAAGATATTGAAGTTATTACCAACAAAATCAGAGCTGGATAATGAGAAGTAGTATAAGGCCTTACAAACACCTTCCACCACCCCTCCCTCGTTCTCAGGTCTACCTCCTCTCCCCAGCAGTGCAGGGGTACAAGGAATGGAGGTTACAGTCAGTTCATCACAAGTTGCTTCTGCTGGTGCTCAGGGAGTCCTTCCCCTGCTCCAGCATGGGGTCTCTCCCGTGGGAGACAGTTGAACTTCTCCAACATGAGTCCATCCCATGAGTAAAATGCTGCAGTGTGGCTTGCTCTTCCATGAGGTGCAGTTCTTCAGATACAGTCTGCTCCAAAGTGGGTCCCCCATGGCATCAAAAGTTCTACCAAGAAACCTGCTCCGCTGTGGGCTCCTCTCCCCATGGGTCTGTGGGTCCCTGCCAGGACCCTGCTCCAGCACGAACCTTCCACAGGTTCACAGCCTCCTCTGAGGCATCCACCTGCTCCATTGTGGATCGCCTCCATGGGCTTCAGGTGGATCTCTGCATCCTTGTTGACCTCCATGGGCTGCACGGGCTCAGGTGCCTCACCATGGGCTTCACGTCAGGCTGCAGAGGAATCTCAGCTCCAGTGCCTGGAGCACCTCCTCCTCCTCCTCCTTCTCCACTGACCTTGGTGTCTGCAGAGTTGTTCCTCTCACATGTTCTCACTCCCCTCTCCTCTGGCTGCAATTACATCTGCACAATAACTTTTTTTTTTCCTTCTTTTTAAATACGTTAGCACAGAGGCATTGCCACCATTTCTGATTGGCCCAGTCTAGACCAGAGGCACATCATCTTGGAGTCTGCAGGGGTTGGCTCTGTCAGACATGGAGGAAGCTTCTGGCAGCTTCTCACAGAAGCCATCCCTGTAACCCTGCCACTATCGAAACCTGGTCACACAAACCCAATGCATTAGCAATCTAGGGTGGCTGGCTGTCATTAAGGTTGCTCTAATCTTCTTGCATGGGTACTGTGGGAGCAGACTCTGGTTGCCACTGTCCCATTTGCCTTGCTCTCACCCTTGGCTTCCCATTCCCTTTCCCTTGCAGAGCAGTTGACTCCTGCTGCTGTTTGACAGTAGGTCCCCTGTAGCCCAGTCACTACTACCAGAACCTTGCCATGTAACCCCAATACATGGCTCCTAACACAAGGGTAGGATGAAGCCAGTCCTGGCTATTTCTGGCATTTTCAAGGTACCAGATCCTGGATATACAGCAAGAAATGTAGAAGCTGTTAGAGCACAGATCTGAATTAGGGATACACAGGTTTCTAATTTTTGTCACTAAGGTGGTATTCTAAGGTGATAATTTACCACAGTGAATCCCATCACCAGGATTCAAAATGTTTTAGTTTTTTCGAGTGATCTGAGGCTCCAAAAGTGTTCCTCTCCCACTTCTCCTTTGCTTTGCTGGTGCTGACACTGAGCTAAGAGTCTGGAAGGCCGTGAATGGATTGAAAACACACTGAGATCTTCCCCCTGAGTGATTCCTCATACAGAAGAATGTTTGCATAGAGCAAAATGCTGGATGAGTGCCACTGATCGGTCAATCCTATCATCATAGTTGATTACTAGATAGGTGAAATTGGGTTTGGCTACCTACTGCGCTGTAGATGAACCTGGAATAAATACATAATATAACATGATAATTTCTTTCTTAAATAAAAATTAATTCTTTGAATAAATTATTTGGAAAACATTATTACTACATTTCTAACTAAGGTTATAGAGATTTTTCAACACAGTAATTCTTTCTCTTTGGCTAACAGACATTATTTAGTCAGAGAATAATAATTTTCATTTACATATATACTAATATGCTATTATATGTAAATATGATATTCATTTTATACATATACTGAAAAGATTAAATGGGATACAGATAGTTTAACAGCTATTGGATCTCAAATCAAAATATAAATTAAAGCTGAAGTCCAAAATCTGGTTTTGTTTCATACAAAGCATGGCAGAGAGAAAACATTGGGTGTTGGACTCAGTGAGACTTGTGGATCCCTTCCAACTCAAGATATTCTATGATTCTATGGTTTCACACCACAACTTTGAGAGCATTTACATTATATAGTATTTAGTCTAAATATTGTGTAGAAATAACATTTTACTGCTATTTTTAAATGTCATTGACTTTGTAGTACAAAAATCACTAGCTGTCTTAACATAACCTTTCTTAAGTAGTCTATAAATAACACTTTAATAGCAGTAATCTAATTTAAAATTACATTTTTAAACAGTTAACAACAGGCACACCATTATTCAAAGTAACAATATAAAAGCCACAATTACCGAATTCCAGGTAAAGTGAAGAAATAAATGCCTAAAGCCTAATAACACCTAAAGTAAAAAGCCTCTGTGGTCATTACCTGAAGAGTACTGGGGTACACTTTTACACTGGACTAAACTAAGGCTTCACTAATATTAAGAGTCGTAATATAGTAAGCATGGCCTACAAAATTAAGATGTTTAGTACAGCAGCCAATGCAAGATTTTGAAAAAAAGCCATGATGTAATAGGGAAAATGTGGGGGTTTTGTGCAGACAGAGCCTTTATCATATCTATATGGCATTGTAGGGTTTAGTCAGGATATGCAGACAGTCACTAGGAATGCACAGAGCTGTTACTGAGATACCAGTGCACTGAATTCACATGACACAACTTTACAAATGGCATGTGTCAGAAGAAAGAAACAGATGACTTTTTTCTGCTGTAATATTTTCCATCAGAAAATGCCATTTCAGCAAAACCAATTCATTCTACAAGAATATCTATTTCATTGACACTTATATCAAAGAACTGTATAAATTATCCATTTCAATAAGGTCAAAGAAATAGATAATTTTGACTTCTATATTAATATACGCAATCATTTTGTCAATAAAATCAAAATATTTCAGCCTTACCAAAGCAAACTTATTTTAAATATACCTAAGCAGAACCTTTTTATAAAGCCAAATGAAATGTTTTCAATTTTCCAGATTGCTACTTTTGAATTCTGTATTTTTAATGCCTTCTGGTTCAGCAAATGCAACTGTCAAATATTAGAAATGTTGTACTTTAGGAAAATATTACTCTGATGAACTATGTCTAGAGGAGAAAAAATTAAGACTGCAAGAGACCAGTAATAGGATCATAACTGTTTATAAGGGTTTATAATGACTTGTGCTTCTGACTCTTTGATTGGCTTTGAAAATGAGTTTGTTGGAAAGTGATAGGTCATATACACCAGAATTTCTCTTTAACATGTGACTTGTAAACTTCTTCAGGATCTCCACAACTGAGGGGACCAAAATATTTTATCTTTGTTAAGAGATAACGTTAAACAAAGCAGTAAAGTTTAGTACAGTCTACCTGTTAGTTAAGAAGTAAAATATTTTACCTCTTAGACTGTGAATAAGAAGCACATGAAAATGCAGTACAGAGAATTTCTGTACTGCTGTTCCTTCTGGTAATTAAACAGGCTTTTAAGACCCATTAGCTGTTTTTCAACCCTGTTGAAAAAGGTGATTACCGGTTCAACTTCCTTTTTCTTTCTCCCTCAGTGGATTTGGAGACAATTTCAGAAGTTCTGTCCATAAATTACATTACATTTATAAATTTATTTTTCTCAATCATCATTCACAGAACCCTTTGAATCAGCCTATAAAACCCCTATATTTTAAAGCATTGAATACTGAGTCAATATTCACTGAAGGCAACAGTGATGTACTCCATAAACTTCTTCTACAGATTTTGCTGTTTTTTTCAGAACGGGAGCTTTCACGTAAAAATAAATTCTCACACCCTTTGGCTGTGAAAATAGCCTTCATTCCCTAAATCAATAGATTTCTGTCTTGTTCACTCTTCAGTCAAGAGAGACCGAACAATGTAACACCTGCAGAAGAGTAGATGTCTTTCATCTGGGTAGGATTTTAACTTCAAGGTCAGTATTTGACTCTTTAAATGGTTAGGGCCCAATTTTCTGTTTGTAACCAAGTGCAGAGATTTCGTAACCCAAATCACAGTTCAGTTTCCCGTTATTCCTGCTTCAGCAGAGGTAAATCTGATATTTCCTACTTCCCAAAGCAACTGCAGGGAGCAACAGTCTCACCACCTTGAGCGGCAGCCCAGGGAGCAGCTTTTTGCACAGCTTGTGCTGCTCCTGCATTAGGGCCAGTCTGGCAGGAAGAGGCCAAGCTCAGCCTTTTTGCTGCACAGGTCTGACAAGGGAATTACAGCCTTGTCCCAAGCTTAACAAGACAATTTAACAAATAGATTCCAGATGGCCAAACCTGTGTTTTTACACACAGCATCTGACACCTACATGGGATGTTATACAATCCTCCTTTGACCAGAAAATAAAATGTTCTCTTTATTTTTGTTTTGCACAGGTAAATGAAAACCAAATCAAACTGAACTGCATGAAATTAATTTTGTCCTTCATTCTATGCAGTTCCTCAGTCCCAGCCACAGCTGTCGCTGGTTTTACAGTGTTAAAAACTCACTGACCTCTCGTGGAAAATATTGACAGACATTCAATAGTGGGAAACAATCTGCCCCCCTCATGAATTATAATGACAAACAGCTTCCACTCTACACTGGTGGAAACATTGATTAATACAATTTTGCTTATGTTTCACATTTGGGATAAAAATCTTTTGTATAGATTTTCTTGTAAAAGAAGAGAGGCTATATTGACAAAGGTGAATATCTAATATAATTGGAAGACATCTCTGAAAGCACTTAAAGTAGAAAACATTTGAGAAAAAAAATAAATGCACTAATAAAATTGTGGAGGAACTTTCTGAGAACACTGTAAAATCAAATAATGCTGAGATTTTCTCTTGGATTCCATGTGATGTAGGTAAGTATCTGAAGTGTGATGCAGCACCCCCAAAATTAGTGTGTGCTTATGCTGTATAAGTGCTTGGGCCCGATTTATTCCCATTTTCCGGGAGTGTTTACATCTTGTGGATCTTAGTTCTTTTTAGGCACCACAAATTAACCTAAATTTCTATGGACCAGTGATGCAGGTAGACTTAGGGAAGTGCTCCTGCCCTACAATGAAAAGCATTTACCCCCATACTGCTGTGTACAGATAAGTCAGTTTTGCTGAAAACTGTGAGAGATGCCAGAGGGATCACCGTGGTAGAAAAAGCACTTGTACACTCAAAAATTTGAACATGTTGAGATTTTAAGTACAAAAATTCATATAAAATATTGTGTCCCATAATAATAATAATAGCTCCTTTTTGCATAAAATTATGCTTTCAAGTAAAAGAAGGTATTTTTGTTTCAAGAATTTAATAACATAGTTTTGAAAAGCTTTTGTTACTGTGTTGGGTTGACCTTGGTCAATGACCACACACCCACGCAGCCACTCTCTCACTCCTCCTCTTCAACAGGACAGGGGGAGAAAAGAGGATGAAAAACTTCATGGTCTGAGGCAAAGACAGAGAGATCTTGTACCAATTAGTGTCACAGATAAAACAGACTTGGCTTGACAAAATTAATTTAAATTCTTTAAAAGTAAAATAGATATGGATGGGGAGATACAAAGAAAAATTCCCTCTACCCTTTAATGTCACGCTTTACTTCCCTCCTTCGTCCATAACTCTGTGACCTTGCCCCATCCTGAGCAGCACAAGGTGGATGGGGAATGGGAGTTATGGTCAGTTCACAACAGTTTCTCTCTGTCACTCCTTCCTCACACTCCCTGCTCCTGCATGAGCTCCTTTCCAATGGCTGTAGCTCTACCCAGGAGCCTGCTCCAGTGAGGTCTCTCCACTGAGCTGCACCTTCCTTCAGGGAATACCCATCTGCCACAGCCTGGGGTCCTCCACAGGCTGCAGTGGGGATATCTGCTTCACCATCATCCTCCATGGGCTGCAGGGGACAGCCTGCTCCCCTTCAGCCACTCCATGGACTGCAGGAATATCTCGGCTCTGGCACCTGAAACACTTCCTTCCCTCCTTCTTTACTGACCTTGGTGTCTGTGGGATGGTTTGTCACCCTTTCATTTTTTTCTCACTCCTTTCTCTCACATATTATGCCATGAAACATTTTGCCCTTTCTTAAATATGTTTCCCGAAGGCATCACCAGCAGCACCATTGTTGGAGCTGCCTGGAGTGTCCAGCATGGGGCAGCCCCTGGCCTTTCCTCACAGAGACCAGCACTGCAGTTTCTCCCTCTCCTACCAACTCCTGGACACCTATGCCCAATACAAAACCTGACACCTCCTTCCTGAAAAATGGAAAATAGTTTTCAATGAGTGTTTTCAATTAGCATTTTCACTTTTTCAGTTAAAACTTCCCAGAAAGAAGTGAGCTGCTTTTATATCATGCTATAACTTCCTTCCTTGCATTTTAATGTTCAAAAGATTGCTTTTTTCTTTTTCCATTTGCCAAATGAAAAAGCAGATTTTTCCACTCTGTGATTAAAAGAATCATAAAGTTGTGGCTTAAACCCCTCCTATGCATTCTATTCTGTATTCTGCAGATGTTTCTAATTAGCTCACTGGCTGAAGTGGCAAAATTCATTAAAAGACTGCGGTTTTTGGTGTTTTGTTTTCTTAACTGGAGGTCAAAAATCCTTGGAACTGTAACAAACAGAAATAGATGTAGGACATACCTATAAGGCACAAGAAGTACACAGCTCATAATCTTTGGAATACGTGGATGGAAAAAAAATATAAAAATGCATTTTTAGAAGAAAGAGCCATTAGAGGCTGTTAGAAACAAGGATTTCACTCTGGCTTAATCAGCAGATAACATAATTCTAATAGCACATAAGTGATTTTTTCTAAGCACAAGAATAATTAATAGGCTAGGACTGAACAGAAAATAAAGAGTACCTGCTGTTCTGTTTATTTTTGTGACACTAATAACTCTAAAAGTGCCTCCTTTTGTAGGACTTAACTCACATACACACTGTTATACCATTTATGCAATTAAGAAAATTAATTTCAGTAGAGAATGACCCACAAAATAACTCTGTTCTCAGGAATAAAAAGGAGAAAATATCAATACATGAGGAAAAGAAAGACAGAGACTAATGGAGGAAGTTTAAAAATTATGAATAAAAAAGAATTCACCTTTTTGTCTCCTCCTGTGCCTGATGGTGCATTACAGACTGATTTTAGAGGTGAAGAGCTGCAGTAATTGACCTTGAAACCCTTAAAAAAAGTCATATCAGTTTTTCTTTTAACCATGTGTCAGATAGAATCAGTTCCTAATTACAGACCAGGTAAGGAAGTTGCTGTGGCTACAGCATATGCAGAGTCATTAATTTGGGAAGAGATGGTAGCATTTTTTCTGTACTTTTAGTGTGTCTGGAAGATTGCACAGAGGAACTGTAGTCTATAACTACAGCCTCTGCTGTAATAATGCAGCTAATTAATAGCAATCCATTATGTCATTTATACTATTGATGCAAAAGAGTTTTACACTTTTAAACCTCGGTGCCTAAGTTCTAGCTGATCAGCACTGTATGACTTCAACATCTGTGCACTCCAACTGGTTCCAAAGGCCTTTTTTAAAAAGTTGCGGTTTTTTAAACTGCATTTATTTAATTGGAATAGTAGAGGCAGTTTAGCAGCCACCTTACACTGCTATTTTTAGTCTCACTTTAGATTAAAACTAGCCTTCTTATTCATTCAAGCAAATCTACACCACTGGATTGATTATAAATTGGATTGGTGACAGTAGCTACAGTTTCACTGGCAATGATGAAGGACTAGAACAGCACAAAGGGCAAAATTTGCAAAGCGGACTTGGATGTGTGTTTGTCCTGTTAGGTGCCACTAGCAATTAAAAACTCTAGCTTATTTACCCCTACAATGCCAAACTTCTCTTTGTGCAGGGAACAACGGAACAGATTTTTGCTTACTTTACAACCAAGTCTTTGACTTATTTGAAAAAATTATTTCACTTACCCACACGCTCTGATTCAGTAGGCATGCTCAGAGCTTCTGATTCTGCATAAATAATGCCAATAAACTACTTCTCAATAAATAATTAGGGTTCATATAAGAAATATGGGAGATCAGATGAAATTTCTTTCTTTGATCTGGAGTATGAATTTGTATTTTAGTTTTTCACATTCCCCTTCCTTGTAGGCAGCACAGGCAGCAACTTATTTATTCTTTCTCTGGTCTGCTTTATGCATGCTAAAACAATGGGTTTGCCAGAAAATAGCAATGACTCTGTGGACAGATGATTAGCACAATTGCCAGGGCTCCAGATCCTCATTAACATCCTTCTTGCTGCAGAGAAGCTTAACAAGAGAGAGAGTTTGCCACACCATAATACACCTCAAAGAGACAGACAGAGTCAACTCATGCATGAAAGCATGTTTCATACAGCTGAAGTAAGGACTAAAATTAATAGAATATAGAAAAAAATTTTAATTAGGAGAAATGTCTGTCAAGACTATCCAGTGTCCGAAGTGGGAATATTGCTGTGCAGTGCATACACAGTATATACAGCAGTAATACAGCAGCCAGCAAGACCTCTCTCGAGAAGTTAGATGTCAAGTTGTTGGATTAATCAGTTCAGTTGTGGTTGAAGTGTCCCATGATATTTCCTAGTAGCTGGCCTCAGACAGATGACTCCCTAGTGAGCACATGGATCTACCTGAGCCTTATACCTAGGTGTCTTCTTCCTTCTGTGTTTGTAAAGCATGTACCCCCATACATTTATGGACCTTGTAGACATCCATTTATCACCAGGTCCCTGAGGGCACTACTGTCCTTGCCCAGCTCCACCTGCTCCCCACCCCACCCATGGGTCCAGGAGCCCCCTTTCAGCCCACATGGGGGTCATCAGTCCCTGCCTCAGCCTGGGGTGTTATTCTGCAGTCCTCTCTCTGGCCCTGCCACTCGGAAGAACCTTGAGTTTTCTCTGCACATAATTCATCTCCTGGGTGGACGCTCAGGGCCCCACCTCCTTTTGCCCCTTTCTGGTGCCTCTGGCTGGCCTCTTGCCCTGGCTCTTCATTTGCCATGCCTGAGGTTGTCGATGATCTTGTTACTGGTACCTGCTGTTGCCCACCCTATGGGTCTCCCCCCTTGGAGAGGGCACAACCTGTGATAGGGTCAGCCTTGGCCCCTGTCCCCCAGGGACCAGCTGTCCCTTGCTGCACTCTTACATATGTATATTATGAGCTAAACTGAGAGTTGTGTAATTCACTAGGCACATTAACATTATATTGTGACACTCAGTAATACTGGATTGAATTCCTGTTAGAATTATAGATCCAGCTGCTTGTTGAACAGTAAGTCCACCAAAGTTCCTCAGGGAGAGCAAAAGAAACCCAACTGAACCTAGGTCTGGTCAAAGACAATAGTTGGAAGCAGACTGGAATGAGATTCTTCATTAGGGAAACAATTCACCCGTATGTCGGCAAATCCTTGTTTGGAGAAAAAACAAAACAGAAAACTCCTTACTCTTGAACTGACAGCATCCAGGCTTAGTATCCCAGGAAAATTGTCTGCGTATTTGTGACACATTTCTGAAAGGCAGAAGGTTGTAGGCTTCTTTCCAGGCTATATAGCAATGTCTGTTATATTCCCTCACTTCTTAGTTATCTAAGTGTGAAACCATGAGCTTCAAAGGTTAACTGACAACCCACAACTTTTTCTTTCCTCTGTTTTTTACTGAAAAGAGCACTTAGACTCAAAACCTGTGCAAATATTTATCTTGAGCTGCATTTGGGATGTGTGGCCAGCTAACCATGCCCTGGGCTTCAGGACTTATGAACACTGTGCTAACATCAAGAACAACAATGAAGCTCCTTGTCTTTGGATAGCTGTCCCTGAAGCTTTGCAGTCAGATCTGAAAACATCTTGTTTTTCTCTCAGGTGTTGGTAGTCAATGATAGTTACTCCACAAAATATTTATCACTTCCCTTCCCTTCCCTTCCCTTCCCTTCCCTTCCCTTCCCTTCCCTTCCCTTCCCTTCCCTCCTCTTTTTTTCACTTTTATGTGTGGCACTAGAAGGATTCTTTTGGCATATTAAATTGGTTTGACCATTTTGGTCCCTTAAGTTTATATTTCATGAGAGGTGCAACCTTTACAATAAAAATCAGTAGAACTGGCAGTTAAACAAGCAGCCTGTTCCTCTAGAATGTTTGGTTGTCCCCTCAGTAACTAAGACAACAATCTCGCAAACTCTTCAGTAGCCTCACTCGAGTCACTAGAAATGTCAAAAAGTACCAATTAGAAAAAAATTTCCTGTGGACTAAAATCTCAGACATATTCAGGCAAACACCTACCTAAAGGTCAAGTTTTACTACACTTCCTATAATCAGTGCCACCTATTTCTGCTTTAAATCGTGTTTCTGCTGCCAGACACATGCAAAGCCAGTGCTGTCTTAAGTCAGTAAGCGGCTCAGAGCTCAGCTCAACCTAAAGCTCAACCACAAGCCTCCAAACCATTTTTGCCAGCAGCCTGAATCAATAGCAGGTATTGAATACCTGCTAAAGACAGAATCTTCCTAAAGCACTGACAGATATCTGATTGTGTTACCCCAGAAAAGTTATCTATCTAAAACATAAAAACTTTCCACTGCAATTGTGAAAACAAGGGAAGATTCCTGCCCAACCAGAGACTGTCAAACGGCGGAACTGTTCCTTCCCTTCAGTTCAACACTGGCTTGTGTATGGACACTGCCTTCTGAAAAATCTTGGCTAATGTGTGTACCTTGTGGCAACAAGACATCTAGGTCACTGCAAAGTCAAAATGCCTTCAAAGACCTGGACCTAAAATATTTCCCCTTGACTTTTTTTCTTCAGGCACATGTTTCATTTAATTCCTGAGCTTCATTTGGAAGCACGGGAAATTATCATGTCCATTGAAGCTTCTGAAGCTTGAGACCTTTGTTACAATACACTCCAAAATTTGGTTCAGAATTATGTTTTGTGACCTCCATTGACCGTAAATTGCATTCTGACTGACAAATGGAGAAGCTACTGTTATGGTTTAAACCCAGCCAGCAAGTAAGCCCCGTGCAGCCACTCATTCCCTCCAATACCAGTGGGATGGGGGAGAGAATCGAAAAAGAGAGAAAATTCATGGGTTGAGATAAAGACAATTTAATAGGTCGAGCAAAAGCCGCACAAGCTAGCATAAAAAAACAAGGAATTAATCCACCACTTCCTATTGGCAGAGAAGTGTTCAGCCACCTCCAGGAAAGTCAGTCTGTCACACATCATGGTGAATTGGGAAGACAAATGCCATCACTCCAAGCGTGTTCCTTCCCACTTAATTTTTCTTCACACAGCTTTATATGCTGAGCATGATGCCATATGGTATGGAATATCCCTTTGGTCATTTGGGGCAGGGTGCCTTGGCTGTGTCCCCTCCCAGCTCCTTGTGCACCCCCAGCCCTCAGTGGTGGGGTGAGGTGAGAGGTAGAAAAGGCTTTGATGCTTTGTAAGTGCTACTCAACAATAAGAAAAACATCCCTGCGATATCAACACTGTTTCCATAATAAATCAAAAACAGAGCCCCATACTAGCTACTATGAATAAAATTAACTTTATTCCAATCAAAACCAGCACAGTTACTTATGTTAAATATTTTAAAAGTCTCTTGTCATTCCACTTAGTTTTTGCAGTGAACATAGGTCTACAGATCTGGTTCTCCTCTACTCAAATATAAAACATGTACATTCTGATGCTAAAAATATACTGCAGTCTGTTGTGGCACTCCGGTTAGGCAAAGAGAACACAGTGGCCCTTATTGTCATTTACTGTTGTTTGTTTGAAATTCTCCTGGCATTTACAGGCCATAGAGAAAGTAATGAAACTTATTTTCTGACAGATCTGCAGTTTTAGGAGATTTTTTGTTGAAAAGAAATGTTTGTCCTTTGTAAAAGAATTTATACATCTTTTCTACTCTACTTTGACTATTGGTTTCAACATAGACAATGAAGAATACAGATGTGGCAGCCACTTGCAAGTTACTAAAATTTTTCTTTTCATTTAAAGCTTGCATTTTTATATATCAGTCCTTAATGAAAGTCAGGAACTGCTTGTCAATCAATAGATACATCATATCAAGAAGGAAACATTTTAAGGAATGCTGTACACCAATAAAGTCATGGGTTGCATAAGTTTCCAGAAAAGATTTGAATCAGAAGAAAATGCTGTTCTGCAAGCAAGTCTTAAAATAGTCTTAACTTACCAGATGTCCTCCATGAATTGTGAATATTTAAAACTGCTTTAGAAATCTAGGGTTTATTTTCATCTAGGGACTGGGTAAATTACAGAGTAGAATACTCTCAATTTACTAAATATCTGATAATTGTATCTCATCTGATTAAGCACCATTGTTTCATGGTTTTGTGTCCCATTTTCAATGTATAATATGATCAATGAATTCCTCTTTTAAAATCATTTGATACATTGACAAAAAATTGAAAAATACCTTGCTTTAAAACTGGATGATAATACATACATTTAAACAGACAGAGAATACCAGAAGAGAGGGTGGAGGAGTGGCAAAGTTGACCAGGCACAGTTTGGTTGTTGATGTCGTGTTCGATAGCACTCCCAGCTATTAAATTCTGACAACGAAAGATTCTGCCTGTTAGTCACTCATGACTTTTAACATGAACAAATATAAACAAGAAAAAGTCCAAGTTCAAAAGTAGGTCAGTGCTATTTACCTGTAGGTGGTAGAAAATGGTATCATAAATCTTATACTTTAGTTGACTTAGCATGACGACTTTCTTTGTGTTGAAATGTAATGAGTTTTGTGAGCTACTTGGATTTTAAGGTATTTGTATGTAAGCTTTGTTTCTCTGTTTTTGCTTTGTCCTCAGAAAAAGTTTTATTGTGTGTGTGAGTATCTCCATATGAACAAAGTCAGGCAGAAAGTACAAATCAATGACTTTGAAACAGCAGCAGTCTCTCCTGAAAACAACAGGACCTGGGGACATGTAAGTCTCTAAAGACACACAATCATCTTCAAGCACTGCACAGAATTCTTTAATGCTTGTTCACTGCAGTTATACACTTCATAGGATGACCGAAAAGAATGATTTGGTGGATGGAGACGTAGACTCACTAAATAGACTGGTAACACCAGAAAATTTAAGTTCTTATAGATGGTTATGTCACAAAATTGTAAGTTCTTAGGCAGAATGTACAAAATTGACTTGAAAGTTGTTTGGCATGCTTCCTAGTACCATGCACTCCTGTAGGATATTAAAGAAATTAAAACTAAGTCATTAATAGATTGTGAATTTTAAAAAAATAAACCCACGGAATGGTCATTATTCTTGACATTATGAAATCAATGTAAACAAACAAACACAAACAACACAAACCTGCCCCAAACCTTTCAAACTCAGAGTGTTTCGTGGGTGTTCCCAGAGCATCCACTGAGACTTTACCTTCTCAATAAATTAAAGCATTATTAAAGCTGCACTAATTATCTGTGTGCTTTCCACTGCATATCAAGAGATTATACTCTTTAAAGCATAATAGCAAAAAAGGACACTTTGCTGTGTCAGGATAATAAAGTCTTCATTACGTTCTAGCCCAAATTTTCTTTTTTTTTCTTTTAATGGGGAAGCTATAGCAATTTTTGTTAATGTTAATAGGCAGTGGAGAGACTTAAAATAAGTATGTACCCTAAGGACATGGATTAAAGAACAAGCTCATGCATTTTTTACCCTGGAGGAGGTGTTCAGTTTGTGGGTCACTGATTCAGCAAGACAGAGATAGAAAGAGGTGACCTGAGCACCACATCTTTCAATAGGTATAGAGAGAGGGTGAAGGGGAGCTGTAACCTTTACAACACTAACTCCTATATACAAACTGCGTTAAGGAAACTGCTTCCTGAAGCTGATGGCATTCCGTGTCTTTGCCATATCAGCGCGCTCTCCTTCCAAAATAGCTGGAATTTTGGTCTCTAGCAATGAACCAGACTTTCTGTTTGGGTTTTTTTCTGCCCAAAGGATGGTTTAAAAGGCTAACAAGAGGGAACAACTGCCACATTGCTGCCAAGAATATTAATTTACTGTGGCTGAAGTGAGCACTGGGGCCTTCATGTCCTGGGCATGCTTCCCACAGCTCTCTTCTAGGAGCAAGGGTAGGGTTTTACTCACAAGCATCTCAAAGATTTCTACAGACTTCAGTGAGGATAAAGCTAAAAGTTTTTCTTTTTGCCACCTTTTAAATTAAGCCTTTTTCCATCTTGGGAAATTGGCATTTCTTCCCATGTCCATTAACTTCCTCAGGTTTCTGAAAAGCTGCTTGTGAAAATGCGACCATAAGTTCTCCTCTTGT
Source organism: Mohoua ochrocephala (assembly GCA_013398855.1). Classification (NCBI taxonomy): domain Eukaryota; kingdom Metazoa; phylum Chordata; class Aves; order Passeriformes; family Acanthizidae; genus Mohoua; species Mohoua ochrocephala. The sequence goes on from VZTA01017148.1 coordinate 40,141, forward strand.
TCCTGTATGGCCTCATGTGATGTAAGAGAAAGTCTGTGAATGGTCTCGTGAGATATTCCTTCCTTAATAACTCTGCTTTGGGAAGAGACAGGCAATAAATAAAAATGAAATTTACCTATAGCCATTTTAGATTGCTGGAGCCTCTAAATCAACACACATAACCATCTTTTGAAGACAAACTGATAATTTATTCATTGTGATCTTCATTTTTTCCAGAGGAGAAAAATGACTGGAAAACAAGGGAAGCCAAATCACAGAATCACAGAACCAGGGAATATTCTGATTTGGAAGGGACCCAGAAGGATCATCAAAGTCCATCTCCTGGCCCTGCACAGGACTACCCCAAGAATCACACCATGTGCCCAAGAGTGTTGTCCAAACACTTCCTGAACTGTGTCAGGTGCTGTGACCACTTCCCTGGACACCCTATTCCAGGGCTCAACCACCCTCTTTGTGAAGAACCTTTTTCTAATATCCCACCTAAACCTCCCCTGACACAACCTCATGCCATTCCCTGATCACCAGAGAGAAGAGATCAGTGTCTGCCTCTCCTCTTTCCCTCGTGAGGAAGCTGTAAATGCAATGAGGTCTCCCCTCAGCCTCCTCTTCTCCGGGCTGAACAGACCAAGTGACCTCAGACACTACTCATACAGCTTCCCCTCAAGGCCCTTCACCATCTTTGTTGCCCTCCTTTGGATGCTCTCTAAGAGCTTTATATCTTCCTTACATTGTGGCACCCAAAACTGCCCCCGGCACTGGAGGTGAGGCCACCCCAGTGCAGAGCAGAGCGGGACAATCCCCTCCCTTGCCCGGCTGGCGATGCTGTGCCTGATGCCCCCCAGGACAGGGTTGGCCCTCCTGGCTGCCAGGGCATTGCTGACGCATATTCAACTTTCTGTTGACCAGGACCCTCAGGTCCTTTTCCATGGTGCCGCTCTCCAGCCTCTCATTCTCCAGTCTCTACATCGAGGGTTGCCCCATCCCAGGTGCAGAATCCAGCATTTTCTTTGTTAAACTTCATACAGTTGGTGATGGCCCGTCTCTCTAATTTGTTGAAGTCTCTCTGCAGGGCCTCCATGCCTTCAAGGCAGTCAACAGCTCCTCCCAATCTACTATCACCAGCAAACTTACTTAGTATCCTTTCAAGTCCTGCGTCCAAGTAATTTATGAATCTTGCTGTCTTTTCCTGATCCTGACAACATAATACTAGGGGTGCTAACTTGCCTCTTCTGCAGTAGAAACAGTGGTTCATGCAGCATTGTGGAAGTCATCACCTCAGCAATGCTGGAGATCTCTCTCCAGAACCACTACAACTGAGACTCTGAAGACCCTTGAGTACAGTCATCAGCGAATTACTGGTTGACAGAGCTTATACTGGAACACTGGTTAGAAAGACCCAAATCAAATCACAACACCCTGCTGGTTATGAGGAATTCAAGCAATAGTTTTTGGGTACTAAAAGATAAAAGAATAAAAAATGAAATATTGAAGTAGTTAATCGTTGTAGCTGCAAAAAATAGTGGTTTTACTCATGTAGAATTGGAATTACTTTGGTGAACAGAAGTATCCCTAGAAAACCTAATTAAACAATCTAGTCTCATCTTCTCCACTTATCTAATTCAAAATAGGTCCTTCGACCAATTTTTCTCACTGTCTCAACAATTTCATTTAATATTAGTCTATAAATAATTTTACATGAAGTAAATCAGTTTCAGCATAAGTTATGCAAACAGCTCAGTATCTCTTACAGCCCAGTTGGTAGCTGCTGTAAGGAAGAAAAAGGCTTCAGGGATGAGACAAAGGTAATCTTTGTACTGGGTCTCCAACATCCCATTCTAGTAGGATAACAACTAAGTTGGAAGTGGAAGGGGAGATCAGCTCCACATTTCTGGTGTGGCATGGGGGTCTATAACATTAAAACTTAATCTTGTAGACCTAAACTTTTGCTTTTGCTAGAAATGTCATGGGAGAGAAAAAAAAAAGTGTTACAGACCTTTCGATTTTAAATGAGTTAGTGATCAAGAAACAAAGTTTGGAGCAAACCTGAACTTTTTTTTTTTCCTTTCATTCTTTTTAGGTCTTCCTGAAATTTTTTTACACAAACCTAACTTATAATGCCAGTAGTCATCATCCTCATTTTCCAGAGGGAGAAAAAATCCATTATTTTCCAGTATTACATTAACATTCATGTATCTGGTATTTTTAGGTCAATTTTACTTAAATATTTATATAGTTTCAACTTTTTTTTCATAGGAAACCTCAAAGTACTATGTTTCACATTTGGACTAGAAAGTGGTGAATATTATGGTCTTTTTCTGTGTCTCCAATCCATGAATTCCATTATTTTATTTTAATCTCCAAAAATGTGATGACTTACCAGCTTTCTCATGAAGTTGGGAAGTTAAATTCTGAAGGTCAGAGTAACTATGACCCTGCTCAGTCAATAACTGGAAAACACTAGACAAAACATTAGATGTGACTCAGTGTTCTTCCTACAAGGAGCTGTTGCCAAGAGCACAACCATAGGTGTAGGTATTTATTGTGTTCAGGCTTCAGTAAGCTTCATCATGATAATTAATTCATGAGATAAGGAAGGTATACATGATTAAGGTCATTTCATCACCAAACAAAAGTGAGAAGTTGTCTCTTAGCCCCGGTGTTTGTGCTATTTATAAGTCCAAGTTCAGAGGGGAGTCTAGAAACCAGAGGCTGCTTTGATGATTTGTGTGACATGTCTTCAAATGAAGAAGCAAATATGATGGAAAGCTCCCTAGGGGGTTTCTTCTGCCTGCAGGAATAACCTCTTTTTTCCTTGGATTTAGTTTCAATTAACTCCTCGTCAGCTATGTGCTGAGCTCAGCAAGGCACCAGACCAGTCAGCAGTCTTCATAAATTGTGACAAATAAATATATTTGAATATCATCTGAATAATTTATCAGAGTCCATCATATCTTAGCCTTTCTTCCACGTTGGTTTGTTAACCATGGGCATGATGATTCAGTATAACTTTGCATTTTTGTATGGTTATTTATGGTCCCACACGGTGTCTGCAAAAAGATACTTTCTCTAATGTGACCATATTTTGCATCTCTTTTTTCAGTCACAGTGAATGGATCTCTAGATATTTGGTTTATATGTTTTTATGATCTACGTTGTTTTATTTTCTACCTTTCTTTAGGTTTTCTAAGTAACATCTAAATCAGTGTATCCTCAAGACACATAAATCACTTATTACAGGTAGAATCAGCAACTATATCTATATTTATTGTTATAAAAGGGTTTGACCCAGATGACTAGTTTAAATGCAGTCATAAAAAATGTTTATCCAGAACAAGGTACATTTTAGAATGCATTTGAAAGCTGTCTGGAGCTGACTGACAAAAGGGGCATCTTTAAATGTTACCTCTAGCCATGATCTGATATTAAAAGACATTTTAGGTACTATACCTTGAAAGCCAGCCTCTGTTCTGCTTTCATAGGGTTGTTTGGTATGTCAGAAACTGTGATAAATTACACTGTCTAGGCTGAAGATTTCTACAAAAAAAAAAACATCAACTCATCCAAGAACATGATGATGAGACAAACTTTTTATAAACAAGACCAAAACTAATCAGAGGGGTGTTGGGGTACCTGGTGATCTGAACTTATCCTAGCTGCTAAATGGAGTGAGAACTTTGATAAGTGCTCACAGTATAGGAAAGACATCTACCTGAGAAATTACTTCAGAAGTCCTTTTATGGACCTGCCATGTTCCTACAGGTGATGTCCACTCATGAATCTTCCAGAAGTCTGTTAGAAATCATTATGGAATTCCTCAGTATGTGTAGGTTTGGGTTTTTTTCACTGGTTAACACCTGGGAAGGTCCTAAGTAACCAAAGTGGTATTTAGCTTCTGCTTACATACCAGCCAGATGCAGGGAAGTTACTGAGCTAGTTGCAGAGGTATATTATATAGATAGCCCTTTTAAAAAAGTCCAAAATGGAAGATGGGAATGACATCTCTCCATTCAAAAACACTTCATTTTAGTAAGTAGTCTAAAATACCACTTCCCTCCAAACATTAAGTTCCTTTCATTGTATTCACTGTACAAGTTAATAAAAACCTAGTATTGTAATAAGATTAATAATTTCCAAGCATGTTCGTTACTATGTGTGCTTGTTACTGCTCAAAAGGTTGAAGATTTTCCTGCATTTTAAGCATTACAGAAGAATGCAAACAAATAAAGCCTGATTTTTTTACTGGTGGTGTGGTTTAAGCCCAGCTGGAAATTCAGCATGGCCTCTCATTCAACCCTCCTCTCTTCCCCCCACCCCAGTGGAATGGGGAGGAGAATCAAAAGTAAAACTTATAGGCTGAGATAAGAACAGCTTAATAATTAAAAACAAAGTAAAACACAATAATAATGGTTAATAATAATAATAATAATAATAATAATAGTAATAATAATAGTAATAATAGCAACAACAGAAAAAAATCCCCAAACAAGTGATGCACCATACAACCGCTCACCACCCACTGACCAATGCCAGGCCCCTCTTCCCAAACCCGGATCAGTCCCCCCTTCTGGGTAACTCCCCCCAATTTATCTAATGGGTGTGACATTCTATGATGTGGAACATCCCTTTGGCCAGTTCAGATCACCTGTCCCAACTATGCTTCCTCTCGGTTTCTTTTGTGTATCTTCACACTGGAAGAGCATGAGACACACACATAAAAACATCCTTGACTTGGGATAAACACAACTTAGCAAAACCCAAAAGATCAGTGTGTTATCAACATTATTCTCATTCTGAATCTGAAACACAGCACTGTGCCAGCTACGGGATAGAAATTAATTCTGTCTCAGCCAAGACCAGGACAACTGGCTTTTGTCTAACATAGCGGTGAGGACATCCGTAGTGTGTGATGAAATGTGGCCTAAAAAAAAATTAAAGCAAGCACTGAATGTTACAGCTTGTCTTTGAGAATTTCTGTAGACCTGGTGACACCCCAGATGCCTGCAGAAGGTGCCTTGAGGATGATCCCCATTGATTTCCTATTAAAGGGTCATTTTCTAAGAGATGTGTAGCAACTCAATACACTTCTGTGATAAGGGGAAGGAAAGAAGCAGTAAAGCTTCAAGATACATTTATTATTATTACTCTTATTATTACTACTATTATTATTATTATTATTAGCAGCAGCAGCAAGGTGGAAAATAGATTAAATTGGTTAAGACCACATACAGTATCTACCAAAAGTGATAAATATTGGTAGCCAAGTGGCAGAGCAGGATCTAGCTATTGCAGGACTATGGATATACTTTTTTTGTAAGTCTGGTAGCGCTCAGCATTTTCATTAAAAAACAGGATAATGGAATGAAAGTATAAGAAAATGTTAAAATTACACTGGTCAGAAAGGGAACTCAGGCCCTTTGGCAGCCTCAGAGTTCAAAATGGTTCTTTGCAGCTCACTGTGATCATCAGTTGTCTTGATACAAATGATACCACCTAACAGAGAGTACTTGCTAGGTAGGCAAGCAAAGGGGAGCAGGATTGCACTAAGAGGTAGATAATAAGCACTAGTAGCAATAGAAAAGCCTTTGCTCAGTATAACACAGTAATTTCACAAGGCATTTACAAACATTTTAGAATGAAAAGGACATCATCAAAATGACACCAAAAACACTTTGAAAATTTGAATGTCAAGACAGGTTAAAGGAATTTGCCTCTCCTAGAAAAGACTGTGACTGAATTTTCCAATATAAAAAGTTGCTCTTAATGACTATGATCAATTGTTCATCATGTCCCACGAGTGAAGTACATTAAGTATTCAGCTTAATTTACAGCAAAGAAGTTTTGGATAGATCAGGTAAACATGTTTCTTAACATAAGACTAGGCAGAACAGGCCGTTTAATAGGATGCAGAAACAGTATAATTTCAAGACTTAAGTCACACAAGTTTCTGACATGGACAGCCTGGCTATACTTGAATTGTCTCAAAACAAGGAGATAAATCATCTTTCAAGGTGAGGGCTATTTGCTTTTTTTTTGGCTTTTTTTCCCCCTCATTTACATGATTTTTCTGTTTATGAAATTTTGTACTTAAAATTTACTTTTCTGCTTAACATTGTGTATTCCACAAGCCCACGACAATTTTTCATGTTCAAAACATCACATCCAGATTATCAAACAATCTGGGAAGTCTTAGGCTTATAGAAAATTCCCAGTATCTTGCTTAGCTGTTCTTGACACAGCAGTAATAATGAAGCCAATATGTTAAACCAGGTTTCTGCTAGATCAGCTACATGCAATGACTGATGCAGAGAAAGATTCTAAATAAAATTATTAAAATAAATCACACAGATGATAAATTGTAGAAATGGGACAAAAATATATTACTAGTATATTAAACTCATTAATGAGAATCTTAGAGAAAAGATAATGTAGGACTATGCGAAAAAGCTTTAGAAAAATATTTTGAAACCCCATAAAAACTACAGAACAAAAGATGTCGGCCTTTGAAACAACACCTGAGGAGGAATTACATAGCCAAAACATCATGTTGCCAGATGGTTATCAACAAAATCCAAAGGACATATTCAAGAAGGAAATAAGCAAACTTTAGAATTACATGCAACTCTTACTTAAACCACGAGCCGTGATAAAGCTCTTGGAGACACAGGAAGAAAACGCAGACGAAGAAACTATGAGTCCTCCATAATGAAAGGAACAAAGTGATCCAGCTTCTGAAAAAAACCCCACAGTTTCACGCAAGTGAAGGGGTTGAGCCAGAGACAATGACCTAGAAATATACCCTGAGATAAAGCATTAGAGCAGATCATTGTGATTACGGGAAAAGAGCATGTCATACCCACCTGTAAATCTTTAGTTGAATAGGAGTTGAGCAATAAAACTGCCTATATCAGCTTACTCATATAATAACTCACCTGATCCTACTAGCTAAGAAGAGCTATTACTGTTTTGTCCAAGAAAATACTGGTGCTGCCTCTTTTTAAGTTTCTATGAATCAAAGGAAAAAAAAAGATTGGATACTTTACTAATACTTATAATTCCTATTAAGATCACGATGTTGTTTTAGCCAGATTCCAATACATTTGTAATATGAGGGTAATGAAAAAGTTTGCTGTCTACTCTTCCGATATATATAAGGCTAACTTATTCCAGAGGACCTATCCTACAACTCATGTTGGTAATATTAATTGCATAAAACTAGGCTGATGAATGAGAAGATAGCTGGAATGACTGTGAGAAGGTAAAAGCTGAAAGAAATAATCATAAATTCAGGGAAAACAATTTAAAAATTGCAAAACCTAAGTAGGAAATAGGTTTCAGGAGAATGCCATAGTGACAATGTTAGACTCGTCTCATATTTCTAGCCAAGTTCCTTCAGGAATCAGTACTCAGAAGTCTAGTCGATGTAATGAAAGAAAGAAACAATACTCAGATAATATTGCTAAATATGAAGCTTATGGAAGTTAGCATTACAATAATTGCATACAAATCGGTCCCATTGTTGCTTTTTCATACAAATTTTTCCTATTAATACAAACTGTAATCCTCCCGTATTCTCAATCTTTTAAGTTTATCATTTAATATCACTGAAATTCAATATGTAAATGAAAGGTTTTAGCCACAGGAGAAAAGATGAAGCCAACCAAACATGGACTTAGACCTTGAGGGAAAGAACTGGAAATTTTGAACTTCATACTTCTATAGAGCCTTACATGTTCAAACTGCTGTATGAGCATTCATTAGTGAAAAACGTCTCCTTTCATCATCTCATGCTAATTACTGAGAGAAGAAGCAAAATGTTAGTAGCACTAATGTACACTGCACAAGATAGTGCTCTGCCATGTATTAATTAACATGAGAGCAGGAAAGAAAACTGTCTTCAGGAAATATCCCAGAAATGCAAATGGTGCAGGAAGGGAAAATCCTGTTTCAAAGTACTTGAAGGTAACAAGAAAAAAAGCCAAACAAAATAAGCAAATCTAAAGAAAAGAGCTGACTGCAATGTTTTGTTGTTTTTTTTCTTTTTCAAATTGTCATAGTGAAAGGGGAAGTATCTTTTTAATGATGAATCTTCATTCATTGTCATTTAGCTTGTTGCCTGTATTCAGATAAAAGAGTAATTGTCTGCACCTCAATTAAACATTATTACTAAGTCATCTTTGATTATAACCCTGTTTGTTCCCCATAGTGAGCTTGTAAATCACACAAGTTGAGCACTGTGCCTTCCTCAGATACCCTGCAGGGTGAAGACTGATTTCTCAAACGTTTCTTGGAATCTCTCTCTTCCCCTAGGCATTCTCTTACTGGAATTTTAATGTGATTTTCCACTGGTTTGTTCTATTTTAGAAGTCTGTGGCAACATTTCCTTTTAGTTTTAATCAATTTTCCCAATGATTTTCTTTTTCAATGAGAAATGCAAAACTTAGTTATACTTTGAAGAACAACATCTGTTCATTTGCATGGAGAAAAATTTATTTTGTCTGTTATTTTTCATTCCACTAGTAATTGACAAGCAAGGAAAATTGAAGTATCTTCTGGCAGAAGGAAGGGAAATAAGAATTATTTTTTCTCACATGTATATAAAGTGAAAGCTATACAGTTGTTTAAAATGACACCAAAGATGTTGTACTTAAAAACTTTGAAACAAACAACCATTTATCATGACTGTTCAAAGATAATCTGCTCCAGAACAGGCATTTTCATTAAATAAAAATAGCCATTTCTGTACGTCAGGCTTATGTCCCTCAAAGCCACATGTGGAAAGTGCTGTTAAATTTTTCAATAACATGAAAGCCTAGTCCAGTAGGAAGTGGCTTTTTCTCCCATCACCTCTTTGAGTTTTGAAATCTTTATGGTATGGGATACTGCTTAAAAATGTAATTCACATCTGGTTTTCTGGAGTTTTTAGGCACATGAGGAAAGACAGAATATCCTAGCAAAATTCAGAGTTCATTAAGAGAAGACTTCAGCCATGTGGAAAATCATATTACCACATGTGATTTAAAAACATAGATGAGGACTTAAACAAATAGAGTAATAATTTGATGTTGATTTACCCACAGATTCAAGGGTATGCTTGAGCATTTCAAACTAATTCAAGGGACTAATACTGTATGTATTAGTTATGCACATTCCTTCTTAACTGATTTTTCACAAAGCTTCTTCCCTGAAAAAGAAACTCTTTTCTTTCTTTTTTTCAAGAGTCCATTACAGCCTCCTCCATAACTTTGTTAGCAAAAAGGTTAAGTTGATGCTAATTGCTCTGATTTTTTTTTCATACTTCATAATCTGTTATTTAAGGGCTTCCTAACACAAATATTTTGAAAACTAAAGCAAAAGCAAGCACAGAGAGTTCTCTGTAAAGCCACAAGACATATCTATGATATTATACAAACAAATTATGAAAAGCAGGTATCATTAATAAATGGTGTTGATCAATATCTCTATGCATTTCGAATAACTGAATTTTGGATGAAAGTCTGTGTTTTACCATAAGTCTACAGGGTGTGGAAATAGCTGTGGTAATTTTTTTTTTCACTGTTAGTTATCTGCTTTTCCCACTGTTAACTATCTTTTTTTCCCAGGAGAATCAAAAAATCATCTCCACTGTAGAAAAAATATGAGATTACGTGGAAGAAAATTACAATGAATTTAGAATTCAATATTCAGCTTTTAAATTTACTTTATTGCACAAACCTTACACATTTTGACTTCATTAATTAAAGAAAAAAAAAAAAAAAAAGAAGTTCTAGTAGGGATACTTATTTCAGGTAACAAATGTTGAATCATATTTGAATGCACAAGTAAAATCTCAATAAAAATAACAACAAAAAAGTCAATTTGCAAGTATTTTTTTTCCATACAAGTAATTGAAATTGTGAATAATTTGTGAATATATTTTATTCTGACATATTCAAAAACTAATTATAAAAATTCTAAAATCTTAAGTTTGTACGTTTCAGTTTTCTGCCTGTAAAATATACTGGTATACTTCTCTGAGTCCTCCTACTACTTTAGTTAAGTTCTATTTTGCATGCAAGTGAAACTACTTATTTTCAATATTTTAGTAATTTTCTCAATGGTGAGATTTAGAGCTTGGAAGGCAGCAGAAGAAACAAGTGAATGGATAAATTTAGAGGACATAATCATCTTTGTTTACACCATATATAGCAGTGTCACTTGTATCTTAGAGATGCTGGTGGTATGGCAAAGCTACAAATCATTTTCTTACCTGAAAGTGGACATTAAAATGTGTCAGTCATAAATCAGGTGAAACACTGAAGATTTTTTCGTTGTTCACACATTCAGAGAACTGTACAATTTAACTCCCTTGTAGAGGTGTTGTTGGTTTCTTGTTTGTTGGTTTGGGGTTTCTTTTCTCTTTTGGTACTTTAAGGGCATTATTTCAAAGCAATGAAATAATAAAATAGTCATATTTTTTCCTCTGGAATCTTCAGAATTGTTTATTTAAAAGTATATATATATATGCTATGAGGATATGGACACTATTTTAAGAAGACTCAAGCAACACATTTAGGACTTCATGTAACCTTCAGTCTCACTGTCTGGAGTATTAAAAATGGACACTTTTATATTTTGAACTTGATTTTACTTTCATTGTTTCCAGATTGACTTTCTTGTACTACAGCACTCATTCTATATGGAAAATTTTGAGAAATACTAGCTTAAAATAAATGCAAGGCATTGATAAACAGATAACAGACACCATCTGCAATAAGCATCACCCATAACAAGCTGTCAGACAGAGTATATCCACTGGAAAGTAATATCATAAAAATCCATAACATTTTTATCACAAAGCCATCAAGATTTTGCATGCATCATCCTTGGTATTCCAGCATCCAGAATAAAGCCAGTGGAAAAATCCACTGGAAATCTTCAAAGTATTTTCCCTTACTGGAGACAGTAGCTAGCAGTGACTTTGCTCCAGTTCTGTGCTGTGCATTGTGCCAGGGTTTCTTTGCTCTGTTTATTAAGCTGGTGACACAAGCAATGCTAACTCTGGCATTGCAATTCTGTTTGCAATCAAAATTGGTTGTTTCTGTCAGAAAAGCCAAGCTGAAAAAGTGGCAACATACTGATCATCTCTCAATAACTTTTCATCCAAACTTCCTTAGGGAATGTGAGGGAGGGAGGGGACTTTGATCAGAAAGCCGGTGCCTGAACAGTTGATCCTGAAAAGCCAGTTTTCACTCAGCTCAGTAGTGTCATCTCCTTTTAGATTAAAGCATCTGAGCATCTGGTGGGTCCAGTGTGTTGGACTAAAAAGCAGTGGCAATGGAAAACTGCACGTGGGGTGAAGACGCTCAAAAGAACAAGACCGAGATCCTTGCTGTAATTGGGTTTCTACATCCTGTTACACCATATGCAACTATGCAGAGAACTGAGACATTGCTCAAGATCCACTCAAGCTGCTCTAAGCAGGAGCAGTACTTTATTTAGATTTAGAGAAAACATGTTAATGAAGATATCTGGATGTCACCTAGCCCATTCCCTAGCCTAAAAGCAGGGTCCACTGAGAGGACGCAACAGGTGGAGCTGGTATAGGCAGTACTGAGCTGCAGTCCACCCAGCATGTCAACATCTGCTCTGATACGAAGAGCTGAGACATGAAGGTCTAATTAAAAAAAAAAAAAAATCCTTCCTGCTGCTCCTACATTTTGTTCTTTCTTGAGAAGTACAGTCCATCATCATATGACAGTAAGGCTTACTGTCACTGCAGTTCATTGTTAGTTACATTTATCCTAGGAAATTAAATCTGGCAGAAGCACGGTCTGAAGTACAGGCATGAGAGCATCTCATGCAGAGGTCAGCTTGCTTTCAGGCATGGCTGCAGCTTGTGCCAAATAACCTCTGCCTGGCTCCAGTTCAAAAGATAGCACAACCCAGAGATGATTCTCAGTATGCAAACAGTGAAACCTGAGGAAACACGAGTCACACAGACAAACTCTGCTGTGCCAGGGCCACAGAACAGGATCTGGTCAGGTATTCTTATATTAGTACATTTATATTAGTCACTAAGGAAATGAGCCAAAAATCTAATTTTCCTTCAACTTTTCACATCTTTGGTGATCTGGGATTGATTACGCCTTACTTTTGGATCAGATTTCCGTATTTACTGTTGAAGAAACAGAGATACATCCTTGTCCCTCTACCAACACACGTTTCTGGCATCACGGAATTCAAGTCACAGATTTTCAGTACTTAGACCAGAAGAAAAGGAGGTTCATAGCAGAGCCTTAAGCTGCTATGGGTCCATATTTTTGGAATTCTATCACAATAACGGAATCTCAGGACTGTCCTTTATGTTACCTAACAAGTGTTTACTGTTTGTCTTCACGGCATTCTATTACAAAGGTGGTGCTGCACTTGTATCCCAAATCCCTTCTGAAGTCTGTCAAATCAATCATGTTTCCACATTCATAGCATGTTACAAACAACCCAGGCCAGCTCGATGCATGAATTACATGCCAAAAAAGCACAGTATAGTCACCATAATATGAACATAACATTGCTCCCAAAATTGACTGTAAACTGGGTGCAAGCATAGGGAGGTGCTTATTGGTTTCTCAGGAGAAAAGAAAATTATGCATCAGGATAAGGAGATTGTGCATTACGTATGTGATGCGCAATAATTATGTTACCATTTGAATCTGTTCCAAGGAGTTCCATTTTACACTTGAAAAAGTCCTTTACATCTGCCACAGGCCCTCTCAATTCTTCATAATGTTGACTTCTTTCTACCCAATAATGACATAAGACACACCACCACCAAAATACAATTATTTAATGTTCCTGGGGCGAGTAAAACTGCTTACACAGAAAACTAATATTAGGAGAGTAACACATTTTTTGCCATCTTCTAATACAGTTTGGCTGCTGGAAATCTCAGAGGAAAGGTACCACTGTGAGATGGTGCAGCTCCTTGTGGCACAGCAAGGACTGCTCTTTGCAACAGAAGACTGCTATGTTAAGTGGCCACTAGGAGCCTAATTAACATTTTCATTCAGTACTGCTTTCTTAATCTGAGAGTTAAATCAGATTTGTATTCCAAGGCATTGCTTCTAAAACAATAAATCAAACTGAAATATTGCTTGGCCATCTTCCAATGGGCTGCTAAATGCTAATTCCTTCAAAACTTAGAGATCAGAATCACTATCAATGCAGGGGAAAAAAGTATAAGCTTTGATCTGTGGGTATATTGTCTCTACCTATCTGCATTTTCCATTTTTTCTTACTGTCATAGCCATTTTCCAAAGTCCCGAAGCACTGCTGAAGAATAAGCAACAGATAAAGATGCCGAGTAATCTTAATCTTAAAAAAAAATCACTATCTTTCAGTGATTTCAAGACTTTAGTCCTCACACAAAACCCTCTAACTGTAACCTACCAGACTCTGCATGTGCTGATTTGGCAGCATTGTGCCAATTTGCACTGACATTTAATGCATTATACTTGCCAAAATTTGGGGTGCGTGCTGGCCCTGACGCTGAGTAGGCAAGTATATGTCCCATATAACAAATTGTTGTCTGACTGTATTTTTGTTGGTTTTGTGGGGTTTTTTTATTACCTAGTTGCTAGGCCGCTCAGAAACTCAACCATTTACTTTGTCATTTAGGAACAGCTTTTGGATTTGCTCCAGTCCCTAGAGGATTTGGGGTCTCCTAAACTAATCAAATATTTATGATAAATAAATAGTGTATTATATCTGTGATAGATGAATTTTTCTCCCCACTAATGATCCTCTGGCCAGTCTAGGAACTAAGTACTGCTGTTGGATGAAAAATAGATATTGCAATATGTTGCCTGAAGGGGGTTATACCAGAGCACAAAATTAGGGAGGACCTTTTCCATGGGTAGTCATACAACTGTAAAATTCTTTTTTGCATATTCTCATTGTGGGAGCTTATTTGGTTTTGAATGTTATTTGGATTTGAACGAATACTAAGAACATTTTTTCTTCCATAACTTTCTTACTTGCACGAAATTCTACATTCCATAGAATATTTAAGGAAAATCTTAAAATCTTAAACTAATGTAAAAAAAGCTCCACTGCCACAGATGAAGTCACAGTGGTTGACTTCAGCTGAGAATCTATCACAGAAATGAGATGTGGCTAATGGTTGTGAAGTGCACTTCTTTTTGCAAATTGTGGAAGACAAAAATGTGATATTTTTAGAAGCAATATTGTAAGAGACAACTTATGCATGCATGATATTAATGGCATAAGACATTAAGCTCTGAATGATTGCTTTTCCTTGCTTGCATACCAATGCACTATTTTATATTTAACTGATACCTCAGACGGTTATCTCTTCTTCCACCTCCTTTATTTATATAAGATGTTTTCTCCTTTTTCCCTTTTGCACATTTTGTTTGTCTTGTTATTTTTAGGGCCTGCACTTTTATTCTGGGAATAGGTTTTGCCTGTTAGAATGAGTCATGCCCTACCTCTTTCTCTCATCCATACGAGCACACAGGCGGAACTGAAATGTCCCTTACATCTTCAGAGCAGGAAGAGTGTCTCTTGGTAGCATGTAATTTATTTTATATAATAGTGCTCTTATCACAGGTGTACAGTGAACAACAGCTACTTTTGACTTGTTTACAGATGAGTTTTGTTTTGTTTCCTTCTAAATCCCAATGGAGATAATCTCTACCAGATTCACACTTCTTTTATGACCTGCAGAATAATGCAAAATTATTGGGTTCCTCACTGTTTAGTAAAACACATACTTATTTATTCTTACATAATTTTTCCCTGTTTCTCATATTGTGATGTCAACATTCAGTGCATGGCCATACATTATTTTATAGACAGTGTGTTTTATGTCTCCACTGAGAACTTATGTTTCACGATTTTTGTTATAACAGTGAATTTTTTGGTACTATTGTGCATTTCCTTTGTGGGCAAGTAATATTTCATTCAGTTACATCTCTGTATTTCCTTTGAGCTGAGCTGTGTTCATGATGGCCATCGGTTATGGTAATTGTATTACCTCTTGCACTTAGGACAGTAATCCTTCTGCTTCCTTGACACATGCACACACATGATGCATACATGTGTCCTCCTTACAGGGAAGTGGCAATTCCAAAAGACAGTTTATTGGAGTATATTGTATATATTTCATAAGCAAGTGTACCTCCCTTAATCAGCAATTTTGCCTTTTTTTAGAGATATGTTTATGGATAAAACCTCACATTAAAACTGGAGCTATTGAGAAGAATTAGAAAGTAGGTTTCTTTGGATAATTACATCAGCATAACCACTGTAAGCATAACTTACTCTTTTTTCAAATTTCAGTCATGGCCACAATATGTAAGATAACCTTTTTTGTTCCACTTTCAACTCCCACACTTCACTCAATTTTTCTTCTTAAATTGGATTAGAATCTCTTGAGTAGAAGCAATTACCTTGATTCCTTAAATTCTCTGTCAAAGAAAGAAGGTCTCTGAAACACAAGGAAGGAACAATCTTCAGGACTGTTTGTCCTTTGTTGTGAAATCTGCAAATCACTTTCCAGGGAGGAACTGAAAAGAAGAGGAGGAGATGAGGAGGGAAACAAAAAAAACATGTCAGAAACAGTATATGTACTTCTATTTGCATTTTACATTTTTAACTTTATGGTCATAGGTCCAAAACCATGATTATTTTAAATTCAAGTAATTTGTAAACTTTTAGTCCTTTTACTTTGTCTGCACGGATCTTCGTGAGGTAGACTCATGAGGACATTATGCTCAGCCTGTGTAAATTAAAACAGTGCCATAGTGGATGTATGAAGTTTGCAAACAATTATATTTTTGGACCTTAGAGTCACTGATATACACTGAAATAACGGTCATGTAGGGAAATACAGTTTGTAGATTTCTTATAATATACAGATTTGTCCAATGATTCTAACGGAACTTGAGACTAATTTTGCATGAATTGCATACAGAAGGATCAAGAGAGAGAGAGATGTGGAAGGGAAAGCAAATGTATAATGCATGTGCAGCAGTTCAATGCACAAAAGGAATCTGATGAATACTTTATAAGCCTAATTTATAAGTGCACCCTGACTCCCTCAGTGCACTGTTTAAATTAAAAGTTTGTACATCCCGTATGGCATTCTCAGATTGCATCAACACCTCAGAGTACTTTGTCTCATTCCTAGCAATGGAATGTGGATTTTGTGCACATTTTGCAGAATAAAATGAGCCCCAAAACTAAGACACACAAAGAGGATATGGCTGTGAACTTCCGAATGTGTTGGCTCATTTCCTTCCATTCTTCTAATTGCTTAAAAATCTAATACGTATGGGAATTTCTGTCAGCTTAGTTATAACGCTACTGCTAAAGACTTGATCAATAAGTTGCAGATCTCGCACACAGCTCATGTAGGCCAAGACAGAGCAGTTGAGTTAAAAGGACTACATCAGTGGATATATGATAATTTAGACTTCCACTGCCTTCTCAAATAATCGTTCCTGCAGAGTAAGGAGAAGGATAGAGATGATTTGCTTTCTCTAAGAAGTGACAGGATGGACATCTGTCTTTATGGAAGAGTGATACTTCCAAAAGCTTAGCTTTAGAGCACCTCCATTAGGAATGGCCTGTTCTAAACTCAGAGCAAGTGAATTCTAAACTCCTCATCCAACAGAAAAAAGCTTAAGTAATGCCTGGAAAGTTACAGGTACAAAGCCTTTAGCAGGCATGAGATTAAATGAATCAGTTACATTAATTTTCAGGTCAAAAAGAATTAACTGTGTATTGAGGAGGATTCTTGTCTTCTCAAGCTGAACCATTAACTACTATCTTCCCAAATGCATGAAATGTACCAAGGTAAGTGTACACAGTATTATGGGCAAGTCTATAGATCTGCACATTTATCAAATGCCTGACTTTGGGTCCAGACACGTGATGAAGGAAAAAAGGACCACAAAAACTACGGACTATCAGTGAAGGTAACAAAAGGTAGTGTTTACAAAAGCAAGAACCCCATCTGTCTCACTAACAAGACATTCTGTCAGCAAGAACTACCAACAGAAGTTATCCCTTGTATGCATCGAAGAACATATTTTCCCAGATCTTTTCCAACTGCAACATACTATTATAATTACTTTCAGATGTAATTTCTCTAAACTTGGGCATACCAAAAACTAATTTACTTTTGCTTTCCAGTCAAATTACTTTTTAAAGTTTTCATGCCTTTTCTTGCTATAAATTTTAAAAGTAAATTTTTATCCTAAGAAAATTTCAAACCCTGGTTATCTTTTTTACGTTATTAAAACAGTTTCATAGAGGGTTGTTCTATCCTGTTTTCCAGTGTCTATATCTTCAACCAAATTTGGCACTACAGCCTCTTTTCTAAGGAAACACTGATGAATTAAATGCCTCATGGGCATGATACTACAAACTCAAGCTCATATAATTAAAATGAAGTATATTTGATTGCGAATCTGTATTATTTCAGCAATATAAATCAGCAACAACACTGACCTTTTTTTCCTCTTCCTTCACTTTTAAAAAATGAACAGTATTACAATAAATGAGGGTGTGTTTACTTAGGAAATGTGATATCAGGAGCTGATAAAATTATTTTAATCACTGAAGCACTGTCTGGCTAGTAGAAATTTAACTGAAGATTTAGGCAAATCTGGGTTATCTGTCAGCAGGAAGGGTGAATCTAACGGTGGTGCCTCCAAAAGAATAAGCAAAGTAATGTCTGTAGGTAAAGGGAATAACAAACAAGAGGCAAATGTGCAGAGATTTGATGTCAAGTAAACACTGTGATTATGAGTATTAAAGTCTCTAATGAGAGATATTTCACTGTAGTCTGTGGCCATGTTTTTTATAACACAGAAAATAAAATAAGCCCAGAGCAGTGAGGTGATAAAGCTCCTACAGAGCAATGGTACAGCCTGGGTCCTCACAGATTCAGCCCTCAGCTCTCTCAGCTTAGAGAGCTGCCAGTAATGAGGACCCTGTAACTGGTTTGGACCTATGAATATTAAAGCTGCAAATTCAAGCACCTGAAAAACTGTAGATCTTAGAAGATCCACTAGAGATGGATATATTTTATGTTTCTACTGGTGAGAGTAAAGCCAATACTTTCTATTTCATCAAAATGAGGAGAAAGATCCCTCAGCTGAATGTTTTTGAGTCCATAACCCTTTGGAGGAAGATGACATTTTCTATGGAAATCTGTGCTACACTATTAGATTAAAATACATGAGGCAGGTACGTACTGAAGGACATAATATATGCATGATGGAATAAAAGAGAAATGTCACTGTAGCACAAAGAGGTTACTAGAGGTTATTCTCTTAAAATCTTTCAGTCTGGGGGAGGTGGAGAGGGAGGTAACTTTTATATCAAAAGGTCATTTTGGTCTAACAGTCTAGAGCTATTCAGCTAGACAATCTGTTTTTCTCTCTGTGTTTGTTCCATTCTTTCAAGTCAATGTCTGTAGCACTCAAAACCATCTGGAATGAAATGTTTACTTTTGAATGTCGAACAGTTGCTTCCCCCTCTTTAATTAAAAAAATATGCAAGAATAGGTATATCATGAAAACATTCATGTACATAATGTGTGCATGTATACATAGAATCACTCAGGTTGGAAAAGACCCTTAAAATCATTGAGTAAACCCAGAAATGCCAAGTCCACCACTAAGTCATGTCCCTAAGTGCCACATGTCTTTGAAATACCTCCAGGGATGGTGATTTCACCACTGTCCTGAGCAGCCTGTTCCAGGGCTGGACAACCCTTTCAGTGAGGAATTTTTTCCCAATATAACATCTAGAGCTCCCCTGGATCAAATTGAGGTTGTTTCCTCTTGTGTTATCACTTATTATCTGGGAAAAGGGACTGACCCCCACTTCAACATGACCTCCTTTTAGGTAGTTGCAGGGAGCAATAAGGTGCCCCCTGAGCTTTCTTTTCTCCAGGATAAAAAAAACCAGCTTCCTCAGCCACTCCCTATAAGATTTGTGCTCCAGACCCTTCCCCACCTCCACTGAACTTTTCTGGACATGGTCCTGACCTTCAACGTCTTTCTTGTAGTGAGGGACCCAAAACTGAACACGGTACTCAAGGTGTGGCCTCAGCAGTGCCAAGTGCAAGAGGACGATCACTGCCTTGGTCCTGCTGGCCACACTAATTTCATGCAGGCCAGGATGCCATTGGCCTTCTTGTCCACCTGGGCACATGCTGGGTCATGTTCAGTCACTGTCAAACAGCACCCCCAGGTCCTTTTCCACTGAGCATCCTTCCAGTCACCCTTCCCCCAGCCTATAGAGCTGCATGGGGTTATTGTGACCCAGCGGTAGAACCTGGCTTTTGGCCTTGTTGAACCTCATGCAATTGGCCTCAGCCCATTGGCTCATCCTGTCCAGATCCCTCTGTATCGCTTTCCAGCCCTCCAGCAGATCAACAAACATCCTGCCCAGCTTGGTGTCATCTTGGTGTCTCATCCAGATCATTGAAGAAGATGTTAGGCAGGACTGGCCCCAACACTGAGCGCTGGAGAACATTCACCATCGCTCTCTGGGACTGACCATCCAGCCAGTTTTTTACTCAGCAAAAAGTATGCCTGCCTAAGCCGTGGGCTGCCAGCTTCTCCAGTGGAATGCTGTGGGAAACCAAGGCGTTACTAAAGTCTATGTAGACAACATCCACAGCCTT
>VZTA01017156.1:177-68640 GCA_013398855.1 Mohoua ochrocephala
CACAAGTCTGGTGAGGAGCAGCTGAGGGATCTGTGGGGCCTCAGCCTGGAGAAAAGGAGGTTCAAGGGAGACCTTCTCACTCTCTACAACTGCTTGAAAGGAGGTGGAGCCAGGTGGGGTCTGGCTCTTTCAGGCAGCTAATAACAGGATGAGAGGATAGAACCTTGAGATGTACCAGGGGAGGTTCAGGTTAGTTATCCAAAGGGATTTCTTCAGTGAAAGGGCAGTCTGGCATTGGAACAGGCTGCTCAAGGAGGTGGCTGAGCGCCTTGCACAGGTTCTGTGGTGCTGGGTGAGAGCAGCTGCTGTGTTTCCCACAGAACCCCTTCGCTGAGGGGTCCCGGGCGGGGCCAGACCCCTGCTAGCCAGCTGTTCCCCACCCAGGGCGATGATGGCCAGCCACCACCCTGTGCATTGTTGGTTTCTGGTGCCCCCAGAGGTTTAGGAGGTGGCTTCTGGGTGGACACAGTACGTTTTATTGTGGGGGACCCCAGGGAACAGAAAGTCCCACATCAGTGTCCCAGGAATCAAGAGAGTGAACTTCTATTCGTCTGGGGGTTATAAGGGAGTCCCGAAGGGGCAGGGTAATACAAAACAGCCAGTGGGGAGAGAGGGGGAAAGGGGCGGGTGATACAAAACAGCCAATGGGGAGAGAGGGGAAAAGGGGCGGGGGATACAAAACCAACCGATGGGAACAGAGGGGCAGGAATGGGGGCTTTGGTTACATCTTGCAGGGGTACATGAATATTCATAAGAGTGGATGGGAGAGGCTTCTTACAACAAACCTGGAGGGGGCTTTCTTGGACCCAACCATGGTCCCTTGGTCTTTTGACCCCCCCGCTGCCAATTCATTGCAACAGGTAGCAGAGTGACCATCCCTGGAGGTGCTCAAGAAACGACTGGATGTGTCACTTTATTCTGTGGTTTAGCTGGCATAGTGGAGGTTGGTCAAAGGTTGGACTTGGTGATCTTGGATGTCTTTTCCAACTCCTATGATTCTATGATTATAACAACTTTCTCAGGAGTGCTTTAGCACAAAAAAGGTTCCTTGATCTTTCATCAGTCAGCTTGGGACTTGTTAGAGCTGCTGTCCTTCATGTTCAGCCTACACACCCCTTTTGTTTCTCTGAAAACTGGGTTTTGGGACTAAATATCAGAACTGAGCATCACCCTGATCTTGTCCCTCTGTCATGGTTGTCTCTCTGGCAGGCCACTGAGCACTGCAGCCAATGGCTCACTCCCACACAGTGGGATGGGAGGGAGAATTGGAAAAGTGAGAAAACCCATGGCTTGAGTTAAAGGCAGTTTAATAGGGAAATTCAAAGCCGTGCACTCAAGCAAAGCAAAACAAGGAATTAACTCACTGCTTCCCATGGGCAGGCAGGTGTTCAGCCATCTCCAGGAGAGCAGGGCCCCATTACACATAATAGTGACCTGGGAAGACCAACTCCATCCCTCCAAATGTCCCCCCTTCCTTCTTCATCACACTTTATATGTTGAGCTTGATGATATATTGTTGCGGTGAGCTGGGAAGGGGAGGTCGAAAAAGATATTAGACCATGATTTGGTCAAAGAAAGTCCCTTCTCGGTTTTCAGGAGAAAGCCTCGCCCATACACTTATGCATATTCATGTACTCTGCAAGCTGTAACCAAATCCCCCGTGCCTGCCCCCTTGCTCCCATTGGTTGGTTTGTAACACCCGCCCNCTCCATCACCTCTGGGGCGCCTTACCATCATTCGCAGGGAGGTGCAAGGCCCACAGCGGCCATGAGTGGGGACAGCTAGCTAGCAGAGGTGCTAACCTCGCCCGAGACCCCGTGCAGGGGCCTTGTGGAACACGCAGCAGCTTGTCCCACTCAGCACCAGAACCTGCAGGCGCAATTTTAAACAATATATGTTACCAAATATCCCTGGGTCAGCTGGGGTCACCTGTCCTGGCTGTGCCCTCTTTCAACTCCCTGTGCACCCCCAGCCCACTCTCTGGTGGCAGAAAAGGCCTTGACTCTCTGATCAAAGCTCAGTAATAATGAAAACATCCCTGTGTTATCAACGCTGTTTTCAGCACAAATCCAAAACACAGCCCCGTACAAGTTACCATGAAGAAAATGAACTCTACTCCAGTCAGAACCAGCCCACCCTCACAAGGATTTGGAAGCATATCTTCAGATCCAAGCGTTTGACCTGGCAAATGTTACTGGTAGCAGAAACACAATTGTTTTTCTAATTTTTAAAATTCTCACTTCATCACTGATCATAAGTGCTGGCAGTGGCAGAGCTCAATGTGTCGGTGTTAAGGGCCAAGTCCTACAATCACTGTTGCTATTTCTCCACACAGCAGAGAGGTTTTACTGCAGTGGAACGCACAGCATGCCCTCTGTGAGCAGAAAGGCTGTTAGATTTTGAGGCTGTGTTAGGGTAGTCTTTCTTAACATCAAAATCAGCTGAGGTCAAGAGTGCAGAAAGAGAGCTATTAGCAAGATCATTGTAGCTTCTTGTTTCTGTGCTGTGTAGAAGCAATTTTTTGTGTGTCGAAGTTTTCCTTGTTACTGGTGGGTTTGCTGCCTCCCTCCTCACAGGCGTTGCAGTCCCTGATACAACCCTTGATTGCTCAGACAAAGAATCCACTCTTTGGCTGCAAATGCTTCAAGTCTTTGATATCAAGCAAGCCAAGAAAACGAATGCCTAACTGAATCAATCACTCAGCTGCAAAATGAAAAGCAGACTAGATTAGAATGGAAAATAAGAGTAGAGGTGACTTTAGAGCCATGACTCCCCTCCTTCCCCCCACCCCCGCTTTTGTCAGTGGAAAAACTATAATTTCCCTTTATGTTCTCCAATGACAAAACATGATTTATGGCCATTTTTTTCAAAGTGTATTTATAGATGTGCTCATGAAAGGTGCCACACTGACAGCTTGTTAGTCTCTGCTCTTCTATTAAAATACATTTAGAGCAGAGGCAATGGTGAGACCCGCCCTTTTTTCTTTTTTCTTTTTTTTTTTTTTTTTGCCTTGTCCCCCACTCTCGGCTCCAATATCTGTTCAGTGCTGCACAATATCCCTTCATTCCAGGATAAAGATATACTTAATAAGAGTCAAAGGATTTTCAAGAAGACACTACCCTAATAATCCTGATGTAATTGCAAGTTTTCTCTGCAAGCATGTTCATACTTTATTACACAACCACAACAGGGTGGAGGCAAAGGTCTTTCATGGAAGAAAACTGCAAGAATATCTGCAGTGCAGGGTGAGATATTTAAATTCTGCAGCATTTACCACTGCTACTGGAATAGCAGTTTCTCTGCTCCAAATATTCCTAATAGCCAGTATATTCAATTTTCGATGCTTAAAAATAGGAATCTGAATTCATACGTCGACTACAAAAGTGTTGAAACCTGTAGAGGTAGACATTTGGCACTCGGTCTTAAGATGAAACAAAACTTCTTTCTCTTATTTTGTTATTCTGGGACTAAGTTTTCTCATGCTGTATAAGCACTTAGAAGAAACAAAGGAAATAACTGTAAATTACTCGAGCAATTAGAACAAGTATGTGTTCTTAAACAAGTGTTTACCTCTTGTGGCTGTGTGATTTCCCAGCTTTGTGGTATCTCTATTTGCGTACTTGGTAGTGCTGGTATCAAAGGAACAAACTACGTTCAAAGGAGTCCCTTGCATAAATTTGAATCTACGGGCACTAAAATATTTATGTTCTTCCAATCATGGGAAATTATAGTGTTTTCCTTTCTTTAAGCTACTTTTTGAAATGGTAGGAATAAACCAGACAGCCTGATTTGATATTGCTATACCACTGGCAAAAAATATCAGAGTCTGTGAAAAATACATAACAATAAAATCAGATGGGTTTAGAGAAGAGAAGATTTAGAACTCACAGATTTAGAACTTATTTAAATGGGTTTCAAGCTAAAATCCCACAAGATTCACATGCTATAACTACCTCTCAAAGTAGGGACAATGGGATGCTATTTGTGGCTACTTGGCTTCAGTTATGTGAAATGCATAGTAAGTGGCACAGTTTTCAGAAGAATGAATTCACGTTGAGAATTGTATAAATAACGAACACTGATATAACTCATGAATGCCAATTTCTGCGTGAGAAGATTGCAGGCAGGAAAAACAGCAATATCCTACAGAATGTGTATCCTTCTCACCCAATTTCCCCCAGCCATGGTCTACACCCAGTTTTCTTTTCTCTGCAAAAGAACATAACAAAAAGGGATAGAACCCCTATGATATGGGAAAAAAATGTACAAATTGATATTTAGAAGAAATTTTAAAAGAATAAGAACCAAACCCACAGATATCATAAAAACTAAGATGCCATATTTCCTGTGCTGTATAAAATACACATTTAACAGTCCTATACTGAGTTCTGTGACAAACAGACAGTCCCCAAAAACCTGAATTCATAAATATGCGGAGACATCATTTCAGATGCCCACAGTGCAGGTTGTTGCAGAGTTCTGAAGAACTACCACTGGCAGAGCACACAGCGAAATACTCTCACAGATTCATGGCACAGATGCTTCTATATGAGCAGAAGGGATAGTTAAGCTGTGCCTGAAGGAACTTGGCTCAGATTAAACAACATGTGGGTATAATAGCTGTTAAATGCAACTGTTCCCAAAGTTTTTGTGTGATATAATATGCTGAACACATTTGTGAAATATTCCATATCAAAAGTGATATACTTAATGAAAGTTCTGGAGTGGCTTAAAGTCACAGGTAATCAATCGAGAAAGACACAGAGAGCAATTTTATAAAATTTTAATTACTGTAGATGGATTAAAGTCTAAGATATTTATGTACCTAGCTGACTTTTAATATTAATGATTATACTTAACAAGAAGGATATCTTTGCAGCATTTGCGAGGAATGAGAAAAAGTAGGTTTATCTCCCAGTTTCCTCATAAAAGATGGTTGCCATTTTGTCTCTAAGGAATAAAATGTCAGCAACACATTAAGGTAATAATGTAGGGACTATTTGGAAAATAATTGCAATACATTTGCTACTTCTTGAATATAAACTTAAAAAGTACAACGAGAATGAATTAGTGTAGTGGTAAAAGGTCACATATGTATCACTGAAGTTCCCATGCAGAGAAGGAGAAGCTTCACTGAAACCTGTCCATCTGTTGAACATTGATTCTGGTCTTACTTCATGGCTAAGGGTTAATTCAGCAGAACTCAGGTCAGTGACACTTAAATATCACTATTTAATTTAATAAGGTTAAGGTTAAGATGTCAGAACCTTTTGGTGCTAGCATATGATCTGAACTCGAAGGGAACGAGGTCCATCTGATTAACTATATGTGAAAATAAGACTTGTACTAAGATTAGTGACAGGGATCCCAAAATACCCAAAATGTATAGGCTGACACTGTTTGCATGGCACTAACCATGCTCTCTCAGGGATATCCCTGTAGATGACAGTTTGGTGAAAAGATACAGAAATTCTTGTGGTGTGTCTGGCTTTTGATTGTCACCCAAAAGACTGTGCAAAAGCAGGACAGAGTTAACGCACAGGCAGCTGCCAAACCCACATACTCTTAGCACTATGAGTTACAACTGACTTCCAGTTACAGTTTGTCCTGTAAAGGATTAAAAACTTATGGTGCTTTAGATGCAGAGAAAGAATCAGCTGAAACATTCTGTGCTGCTCTGGGTTAAACAGAAAAATTGGGGACCAGATACGATATGCTGCAGCCTGTGGAAGCAATTATGGGCTACCTGCATTTCAGTGGTTTTGGTCATTACAGTTAATCTTTTCGGCCATCTGCAATATGTTAAAAAATATGGAGAACAAAGTGACCCAACCACAAAAGTCCATTATTGTACAATTATTTTGTCCCTACAATACCACCTGAAATTAAATATCCCACAAGAAAGCATAAGGGCAAAAGAAATGTTATCAAAAAGTGCTGAAAGAAACATGCAGTATGATTTCTATCAGGACTTCACTACAGCTATCTTTTCCAATTATGGATTCGGGCAGTGATCTTGGCAAATTCACAGGTAATTCCTGGTTTTGTTAGGATTTATTCATTGTCAACACAAAAAATAAGCACACCTTGCTTAGGCAGGACCTCGTGGTACTCATAGATTCAAAAATATTCAACCCGTGTTTTGTCAGAGCTTAGTTATTAAAAATTCAATGGGACTTATTCTTACCTAAGGACCATAACAAATGTTGACATAATGTTTCAATGTCTAAAGCAACATAATTTATTAAATTCCATCTACATGACAGTAAGACTGTTAGGACTTTTCAAAAACTTTTTCTTTTATTTTGCACTCAATAGGGAAGACTTCTGCTGCAAACTGAGGGCCTGACTCACATCATGTAATGAATAACTCCGGCTTTCAGCCATCAGTTTGACATTGTCACATGGTCACAAGACCTTCCAAATACTACAACTATCCAACTAATGATACTGCTGATGAATTCTGCAGTCAAATTCTGTTCTCTATTTAAGCTTTCCAGAAGACCTTATATAATTAAACTGGCTGAACAAGTAAAAAAAAAAAAATCCCTGGACTTTCATGTTGCCTTTTATCCAACTTCATTATGACTTTTATCATGAGGCACCTGTGTTCAAACTTGCAATTAACAGCAAAATGAAAAGGATCACAAACACAGGCAAAGAAAAGGGGTGTTAAAAATAACCTGGAAAAACAAGATAGACTACGTTCAATGAAAATAGAGTCAGTAAAAATGTTGCTGTTCTATTTACATAAAACGAAGTAGCTCAAATATCTGCGTGAAACTGAATTTTTGTTGAATCGGTTCTCACTTCAAAGTCCTAATGTCACTGTCGGTAAGAGAATGAAGCGCTGTATCTGCTTAAATAAATCTGGAAGAAGGAGGCCCAAAAGGAAAGCAGTCATGAATGGATGAAAAATTGTCCACAATATGAAAGAACTTGAGAATTACTTCGATGAATAATTACTTAGAATAGTTTAGCAGCAACAACACATTAGTTTGTTAAGGCTTTTTTGTGGATGTTTCTTGTGTTAGGAGGTTATACTTATCTCTGAACAGAATTCCCTGAGTTTCAACGATTAAAAAGTCCAGAAGGCAACACTAGGATCATCCTAGTTGATATCCTGTAATATTGATCAATAGTCAATATTATGTAATGGAGAGGGCAAAACTGCTCTGGATTTGCATTCAAATCGCTTTTTTTAATTGTAAATTGTACCCCTAAATGTAAAGATAATATGACCAGAAACTATTGGTGCTGGTAAAATAAAAGACATTGAAGGACATGGTGCAGGATAGCAAACATTTCCTTAGTATTTTCTGGAGAGGAAGATAAAAACATCATGTTATGTCAACTCCTAAAGCCCAGTCTCTTAGCAAGTCAAATACAATCTTCACACAACACTGTAAATTCTTCTCTGAGAACTTTATTTTATTTTTAGGTTGTTCAGGAATTTCTAATTGTCACTGTAGAATTTTGATCATCTATCAAAAAGAAAAGGAAAGTGATTTTACTTTGTTTGACTGCACCTAATACCTCACTCTGTAACTTCAAGAGAAAGACCTGAGGATCCCATGGAAGAAGTGCTCAATTCTTGCTGAGAACACCTAAGATGTTGTTACAGTCTCGTACCAAACTGATTGCTTCTGTTAATGGAATACCTCTCACTGTCCCACAGTCACAACTACTATGGGGATTTGTTTGTTTGTTTGTTTGAATATTATTATTAGTTGCTTTTCTATCTCATCTATTAATTTTCCTTTGTTTGAAGGTTTACATATTACTGATAAATCTTTTTTTTTTCCCAAAGTTGTGTATTTCAAATATAGAGAACATATTCTTTTTATTCTCTTTTCTAGTCAAGAGCACTTGCTGAGCCTGACTTGATTTGTATGGTTTATCAGTCAGAGTAATCAGTATGAGTAGCCTCTTATCTATTAGACCACGTGTTCCTTTTTTTATTGTGAAGTACAATTTCTCTGTGTTAGGACTGCAGGCTTGGGAAAGCTTTTGTGATTTTTGTCAAGGACAATTGTGTTCATTGATTTATTTATTTTATGTTGTTGTGTACACTACAGAAAAGATTGTGTTATTTTACATTTCAGAGAAAGCTCTTACCTACATGAAAACTCAGACCAGTTTAAAGGTGGCACTTTCAGAAATACTTTGACATTGCCAACAGATTTAATAACTAAGTTGTTGATAATTTTTTTTCGGTCCTTTTGGAAACTTAGGCCAATTTTGTAAAAAAACCCCAAGCTTGTTGATAGTTCCTGCTATCCCATATATTAACTTTTGTTTATATCTTAATTAGAATAGATTAATTAATTCTTGTAGTTATTATTGAATAATATCTTACTTAGAATCTTTTTCTGAAATATGCCCCATGCATGGATTTAGAGTAATCCAGCTGTATTTAACTGAACTCTAGGATGATGTTCTCATTCTAGAAAGATTAATTAATTAAAAATCACTAACTTTTTGTTACTAATAGATAGAAAAAAAAATTTGTATGATCATAAATTCCCCAAAGAAACCTAAAAAGGATTAGGAAGAATCTTGTGGTTCTCTTCCTAGAAAAGTATAGTTCTTTAAATGAGGTCAACAATATGAATATGAACAGGATAAATTAAAAGTTGTATTTACCAGTAAGTTCATATTGTATTTTCTTATGTCACACCTGTCAAAAGCTAATTCATAACAATGTTCATAAAGAAGTGAACAGCATGAATATGAGTATTGCTCACAGCAAATGCAACACTTGAAAACAAATTTGTAAATTATTTTGCTTTATGCACAGGTAAGAGCACAAATGCATGCTCCAAGTACCCTCATGGTAAGAAGTAACATAAACACTTAACATGAATAACCTACAATTAAGATTTTAAAGTGAATTTCTTCTATGATTCCTATTTTTTTACCTTCTAAAGAGACAATTATGGAATCAGCTATTCTAGCTGTTCAACAACAGGATGTATCATATATTTACAATTCCACTTAAATTTTTAGGGAAAATATGTGACATCAAAGAGGCAAAATTTTAAAAGAAGAAACCAAAAATTGTGTTAGCTCATTTATCTTTTGTGGACCTTCCGGGAATTTATGCTTAGAGATAGGTTACTGTGTTAGTTTTGCACGGCCTGGTTTTTGGTAGCCAGGGGGCCACAGAGGTGGCTTCTGTGAGAAGCTGCTGGAAGCTTCCACCATGTCCAGCAGAGCCAATCCCTGATGGCTCTGAAGATGGACATGCCCCTGGCCAAGGCTGGGCTAATTAGAGATGATGGTAACACCTCTGTGATGACATATTTGAGAAGAAAAACAAAATGAAGTGGCAGTGTGCTGTTATTTCCAGCTAGAGAAGAGGAGGAGGTGAGAACATGAGACACCCAACATGAGGGAAACAACATGGAGACACCAAGGTCAGTGAAGAAGGAGTGGCAGGAGGTGCTCCAGGCCCCAGAGCCGAGATGCCTCTGCAAGCCATGGTGATGACCATGGTGAAGCAGCTGTGCCCCTGCAGCCCATGGGGATCCATGAGGGATGCAGAGATCCACTTGCAGCCCCCGGGGGAGGTGCCCTTGCCAGAGCAGGTGGGTGCCTGGAGGAGGCTGTGATCCAGTGGGAGACCCAGTGGAGAGAGAGGGCCCTTGCTTCCAGGCTGGAGCAGCCTGTCCTTGGAGGACTGCACCCCATGGAAGAGTGACCCACACCACAGCAGTTTTGGGAGGACTGTCTGCCCATGGGAGGGACTCACACTGCAGCAGTTTTGGGAGGACTGCTGCTCATGAGATTGGAACCACGCTGGAGAAGTTTACAGAAAACTGTCTCCCGTGGGAGGGACCCCACGGTCTCACAGGGGAACAACTTCTCTCCCTGAGCAGTGGAAGAAAACCTCAGGTGATGAACTGACTGGAACCCTGACCCCCCTGCCACCCCATGCTGTCGGTGGGAAGGAGGGAGGGGGTCAGGGGAAAAAAAGGTGTTTTTAAGGTGTTTACTTCTTATTATCCTCCTCTGATTTTGTTAGTAATAAACTCACTTTGTACTTCTAAGTTGAGCCTGTTTTGTCCTTGGAGTGTTTTCTCCCAGTTCTTATCTCAACTCATGAAGCCTTCATCAAATTTTTCTCTCCTCTGCCCAGCTGTGGCAGGGGAGGATGAGCGAGAGGCTTTCGTGGGTGCCTGGCATTTGGCCAGTGTCAAACCATGACAGTTACCAAAACTATTAAGTCAGAAGAGGTAATTTAAAATTAACAATAAAAAAAAAAAGGTAGTGATCAAAAAGTTCTTTTCTTTAGGTTAGTATGAGTATATGCAAGAAAGACAAAAGTGCAGTAATATTTTATATTACATATGAATAAGAACATAGAAAGCACTGGGAGTTTCAGTGATAGCTTATAGCCATTGACTGTCCTTTACAGAACTTACATTTTAAACTAACAGGAGTAATTGTCAATAGTACATTACAGTAGAATCTGTAATATCTGCAGCATATTTTTCATTTGGAAAAAAAAAAAAACAACAACTCCACTTATTCACAAAAGAAACAAAATCACTAAATTATCTGCCTCAATAAGTATTAAAGATGTCTTGCAGCCTCAGAGTAAAATGTCCTCTATTAATGATAATCCTTATGGTTATTTAGCTTATCCTTATTTAGCTCCTCTAAAGCAAACAAACAAACAAACAAACAAACATATTGGAGCTGTTTTGAAATTATTTATCATCACAGCAAAGGCCCTAAGGTACAAGAGCGATGATTTATTTTGCAAAGAGAATGAAGGACTAAAATAGGGGGAAATGTTTAAGGACTGAAATAAAAATTTAAATTCCATTCTAATAATACATTTAAAGGATGCAGTGTATTTTTGGATTGAGATTTTGATATTTTAATTTTTATGAGAAATCAAATTTTTATGAACCTGGAAAAGAAGAACTTGTATATATGACAGATGATATATGGACTTAAAACAACAGAGGCTGACTTTAGAGCTAATAGTTTATTTTTTTATTTTATTTATTTTACATTCTGAAGCTGTTCAATGGTGAAAGACAAAAGGATGTAAGCAATGCCCTAGGGCAGACCAGTTGTTCTTCATCCATGTGCTCCCTCCCACAGTGACAGGGAAAAGGTCAGGAGATCACAGAAGTCTGGGCAATGTGGAGTTGGGGATGTCAGCTTGTGGCCAGCAGGACCAGGGCAGTGACCATCCCCTGTACCGGGCACCAGTGAGGCCATACCTCAAATCCTGTGTTCAGTTTTGGACCCCTCACTGCAAGAAAGACATTGAGGGGCTGGAGTGTGTCCAGAGAAGGGAACAGAGCTGGGGAAGGGAAGAACACAAGTCTGATGAGGAGCAGATGAGAGAGCTGGGGAGGGCTCAGCCTGGAGAAAAGGAGGCTCAGGGAGAACCTTATCACTCTCTGTAATTACCTGAGAGGAGAGTGGAACCGGGGGGGGTCAGTTTCTTCTCCCAAGTAAAAAGAGTCAGAACGTGAGGAAATGGCCTCAAATTGTGCCAAGAGAGGTTTAGACTGGATATTAAGAAAAATTTCTTCATGGAAAGTGTTGTCAAGCATTGGAACAGGCTGCCTGGAGAAGTGGTGAAGCCACCATTCTTGGAAGTGTTCAAAAAAGATGTGGATGTGGCACTTGAGAACATGCTGATGTGGTGAGCATGGTAGCAGTGATACATTAACTGTTGGGCTGGATGATTTTAGATGTCTTTTCTAACATTAACAATTCTATAATCCTATGATTCTATATCCCAGTTTTCACATATGTTGGAGAGAAGCTGCTTCCTAGGAATGCTCCCAGGCCCTTTCTGCCCCTGCTGCCATCGCTCTGTCCTGCATCAACAGGTCCCAAAAGTTTGCAACTGGCTGTATAAGTGACTTCTTTTTATGAAAGATGACTGCTTTAACATACATGGATTATCCCTAGCACGGGAGTCTACTGTATAAATAAATTCCTTTTCTTTAGAGACATCAGCCAGACACAGCACTGAAAGGGAGAAGATTCCATAATGTTCCCTGGAGGAAAAAAATATAAGCTGTGAAATTTCCAAGAAGGATCAGATCAAAGCATGGTTAAATACATCCCATTGGACTACAGCTCCTGCCTTCATGGGACACATTTTCCTCAGAATTTTCTGTTCTCTTCAACAGGGGTACATTGCTGATAATGATTAGCAAACACCAGCAGATCCAAGGTCATGGAAAGTAGGGGAAAAGCTGGCCTGGTTGCTGCTGCTAGAGCTCAGCCAGACTCTTGCCAATCCATCTACAGCCCTACCACTTTTTGGGGGAGGCCAAGACTTCACCCAGGTTGACAATGAAGAACAGACCAGTGCACTGAGTGTTTACATTGACACTTGGACTATCAACAAATAACTACATCAGAGGATTTGGATCAAGTTTGCATGGAACTTCAAATAACGAAATATTTATAAACAAGAAATTATTATATAACTGTCTCCAAGTCATCTGAGTGACAATGACACTCATAATTGCTTACAGGCACAACATGCTTACATAAATATAATTTTCTGATTGTTACTGATCTGATAATATACAAGTATGAATACTGCTCTGAAATAATTTATTTTAATACAAAGTTACTGACAGGGAAATGTCAACATTAATATGAATTTCTTTATTCTAGCTATTTCATAGAGCTCTTTAATTGTCCCTCTGTCCTACTGACTAAATTCCCTAATTTTTCCTTTTTCCCATTTCTCTTTCCTTATCTGTTTTGGCTTTTTTCCCCCCCCCCCCCTATTTTTTTTTTTTACGNCCCATATATATTTTGTTCAAGGCCATTTCATTTTCCTTTCATTGTTTTTTGTCATTCCCACCCCATTCGCTATCTACTGATAAGAGAGATAATAAACAACCACAGAAATGGGTTGGAAGCAGCAGGCAACAGGGCATGTGGTGAACAAGCAGACAGAAAGAGGGAAACCAAAGGGATGTAAATTTATGTATCTGGAAGTGCTCAAGAGGACTCTGTGACCCAGTCTTTTAATGGAAGCATTCTGCCCTCTCCTCTGTCATGTGCTATTCTGAAATCTGTCTGTCTGTGTCTCTCATCTAAACCAGAAATTTCCACATTTAGGGTAACATCAGTGATCAAAATTTAATTGAAGCTCTCAGTGAAAGTGTCAAGATATTTCAAGCTTTCCGCAATGAAAGCTCTTAGTCAAAAATTTCTCAGCATCTTGACTGCAAATGTACAAGTTGTTGCACTTCATGTTTGATAAAGAATGCAGCAAATTATTTAGGCGAAGGGATGGAGGACAAAAAGGTTAATGACAGACTTAGTTTTGAAGATGAACTACGAATTAATGGATTCAGCTCAGATCCTGTTGGTCACGGTCCAATGGTAATTCATTTATAAAGACAGTTATCTCATCATCAGTTTTAAACGTGAGACGACCGGGAGATGGCTTCTTTAAATTAAAACCTGGGTGCATTGCATTAAGATTAAATTATTGTTTAAAAGTCATCATAAACTTAATGAAAATATGACAGGAGACATCGTAATTTATGCAAATGCAGCCTATTGCAAACAACGACTGCAGCATGCTTTCTGAGGCTTTTATTTTTTGCATTCTGCTCTACTCACAGAAACCATTCTTACATCATGTTGTTCAAGAATCCTAATTGTAGAGGTGGAGAGGACAGCTTATCAGCAGCAGATAAAAAATGTGCTATACTTAGCTTTACTAGGTTAGCATGTTGAATGTCAATGTCTGCATCCAGTCTCCTACCTTCAGTAGGTTTCCCACCCCGTCACTCTTGTATCATGGTAAAGTGGAAGTGGGACAAAAAGGGGTATAAACCCCCTATAGAATCCATAAAAAAGAATACATGTTAAAGGCAGACATGAAAATTTTCTGAAATTCATGGAGATGAAGTCTCAGGTACACTTAGTAATGGATAAAAAATATAGAGTAGAAAAAAAAATCGGTTCACAGGTTTGGCAATATTTTCATTATTTTTCTATGGTTTTTTGCCTTGTTGACTATAAGAAGTACTTCCCATCTTAATAACTCACCTCCTCTAGATCTTTTTTTGTTACAAGATACACCCCACCACTGCAAGCCATACCATGCCCTCCCTCCTAGAAATATTTTTTCATATTCCTTAGGAAATAGTGGATGTGTTGTTATGAGTATGGTTCCTGATGAGAGGTTCTTTCCATGTCCAGTCCCTCCTACTCACAGAGGGGGTGAAAGCATCTGCAGACAGGAGAACTCTGTGAGGAGCTGGGGTTCTCATCCTCTGGCATTGCTTTGGAGCCTCTGCATGAACTCCAGCTGGTTCTGTTGTGTAGCTGACACATTCCCTAAGACATAAGCTTGGAAGAAATACAAATATTTCTCTGTCTCTGTAATTAAAGTGCACGTGCTCATGGTTACACAGGAAATGCAGTTTTAAAAATTGTGCACAACGGCTTTGTGATCTGTCACTTGGAGTTCCGTAATTTGATTGGTGTGGGTGGGCGGAGGCCGGCAGGGCCGGCCGCACCCTCAAGGCTCTGGCAAAGGAGGCAAGAAGGTCCAAAAATGCCACTGAACATAGCAAGTGACCATTTGGAAAAAGTGTCTTCCTCCTCCACCCTCCAAGTCTTGTCCCATGTCATTAAGCATTGTTACAAAGAGGGAAGAACTCTGCTGTCTTCCCCTGGAACTCAGCAGAGCCACATTTTTCCTCGTGGTGGCAGCCTGGTCCTCACATCTCAGTGATGGTTTAGGCAGGATGCCACAGTTTCCCTGGAGAAGGGAAGTGTGTAAGAGGAGCAGCAGCATTCAGGGGAGTGTGTGTCAGCAGCAGCCGAGCGCAGTGGGGCAAGGACAAGGCAGGCAGTGTTTCTGCAGCGAGAGGCTGGGCAGCCCAGGAGTGTCAGCTGAGCCTGCAAATAATGAAGATGGCACCGAAAGAATGTTTTTGTTCAAGAAAAGGTTACAGGGATTTTTCATAAGACAAAGTGATAGGTAATTTGCTAACGATATCTTTCAACTGCACTGACGAGACACAAGTTTTATTTCATTCTTTTCTCGGCAACAGCTTCGGTAACTGTACTTTGGTAACAGCAAGACCATATTCTTCTGTTTTTGAGTTATGGTAGCATAATTTCTTTTCTTAATTGCCACCAAACCGAGCTGCCCCACTCTGATAATAGTTTTTCAGTATGGATCCAAGTAAGCTATCAGCAGCACAAAATATATTCAGATTTGCAAAACCCATAGAAAAAACAAATGAGTTTATCTTTTTTTTTAAAAAAGTTTTGCTCAGCAATTTTCAATAATTTACGCCTGAGATATTTCGCCAAGATATTAGAAGCATAGGTAATCTGCTACAACACATCAAGTAGCACATTGATCTTGAAGGGCATGCATTACCTAATGATTAAACACTGTAAATTAAGATTCAATTAAGTTGAAATAAAACTGTGACTCTACCAAAAAAAATAAAAGAAGGTATATAGATATTTATTGTCTTCTGGAGACTAAAACTTTCTTAATTATCTGACATGATATACATAAAATACTATAATGAACAAAATTGAATTAAATAAGAAAATCATCTATTGACAGAGCAACAAAACCTGCCTAGAGCTTGTGATAAACATTTAGAGTCAAGCTCTGATTTACCTCGAGGGAAAAATGCACAAGCAATAAAACTAGATTCAACAGTAAGTTGTTCTAACAGCCTAATGCAGTGGCCGTATCCTACAGGTCCTGAAAAAGAAATACACGTATGTGATGTCACACTTAAAATTACCAAAGTTGCAAAAATCTGTACTGTTATCAGAACTGCAGTCAAATAATAAATTAATTAAGACAATGTTGTTTACATCTTCTTAAAACAGCGCTGTAAACATATATAAATGCAGGTCATGTAGAGTTTTCCAAGAAGGTTGCAAAGCACAAAGCGATACATAATTATAGATATGGGCTGTGTGTGAAAGGGCGACAATTTGTGTGTAACAGACCATCACCACCCTCACAGGGAAGAGTTTCTTCCTACTATCCAATCTAAACCCACTCTTGGTCAATTTGAAGTCGTTTCCCCTTGTGCTGTCACTCCATGTCTCTGTAAATAGTCTCTGTCCATCTTTCCTGTGGGTTCCCTTGTACTGGAAGGCCGCAATTAGGTCACCCCAAAGACTTCTCTTCCCCAGGCTGAGCAATCCCAGTTCTCTCAGCCTTTTCTCATAGGAGAGGTGTTCCATCCCTCTAATTATCTTGGTGTCCTCCTCTGAATTTGCTCCAAGAGGTGGATGTAATGTCTAGGACATGGTGGGGAAACTCTTTTGCCATTCACCCCCCCATTCTGTTTTGTAAGGCTGTATCTATTGTCATAAGGAAATGCACTTTGTAAAACAGATGTTGTATCTCTGCTTTTTACAGAAGGAATAACATCTCCAGGTGCACTAAGCACTTGAATTTAACTATAACTGGATGGTGCCCAAGTTGCCATCTCCTGGACTGAAACAATCAAAACCAATAAACACTTAAAGTTATTTATCTCACCCAAGAGCAAATATGAAAATAACACTATACCTCAGAAATACCTGTTTTTCTGCAGAGACTGTAAAGCTATGGAAAAAAAATTCTTTGCAGACCTAAATCTTATCCTAGGTAATAATAGAAATTTCACCTCAAATAGACAGCCAAGTGTTTTTCTTATTACTGTGATTCCCTCTATCATCAGTGGCCTTCCCCAAGTATAAGGTTTTACAGGAAAAAACTACAAGATGTTTACCCAGACTTCACTCAGCAAACCAACAGTTGAGCAAACAGATTCAAACACTCCAGCTCTCTTCCCCCTTTACCATCCATTTTTAATAAACTAGAAACACTTGCCTAAATGGAGATGCATGCCCTTGAAGGATGTGGGAGAGTCTGAGTATGCTGAGAGACTTATTTGTGTTTGGTTGTTCTGACCAAATCACAAAAATCTCCAGGTAATACCACATGCACCAAACAGAGCTTTTTTGGTTTCAGACACAAATTGATAATAGCAATGGTAATAAAATGGCTTTTTAGCATCTTAATGCTTTCAGTCTTTTAAAACATATTTTATATTTCAAAGAATAATTTGGACACTGAAACAAGAAAGTAATAAAACATGCAAGCATCCAGATTTTCTTTTTTCCTTTTTCCTCTCTCTTTTTAATATAAATGGGAGATCAAATTTTTAGTGTGAATGGTGACAGATCAATTTCTTTCCAACAGCTGTCTAGTTTAGATTTCATTTTTTACACCATTTGCTGAGAAACTTAGTTCCTTTGCCACCACATCTTAACTGCATCCCCAAACAGATTAACATCATGGCAGGATAGCATGTCATGTAATGATTTTAATAACATTTATTCATAAGATTGTTACTCCTCCCAGCTTCTGCCTCAGGATCTGCCACAACGCCATGTAGCTCATTAGCAAACACACTGAGAAGTCAATGAGGCAGACACAATGTGTAGATTAAAAAACCCACAACATTAAGTTTAACTCTTCTGTAACCTTCTAAAACCCACTTATAGGCTTATTTAATACTAAAATTCAATAACGGTGCACATTGTTTCAAATTATACATATTTAGGAACAGCAAAATATAAAGAAATTCTGTATTCTGAGACTGGGAAATTTAGCAGAGGAAAAGAAAAACCAACAACAACCAAAAAATAGGAAGAAAAAAAAGGAAGATATGACATGAATGTTCATGGAAAAGTTGTTAAAATGTCTCATGAGGTTTTGGCAAAATATAAATGTAAAAATGAAAAGATAAATATTTATCCAGAATAATTATAGCATGTTTTGTGAATTATATCTTTTATATTATCTTTATATATCAATGGACATATTTTCTTAAAAGGTAATATGGGTAGCAAAAGTGAAAAAAAAAAGTAAAAAACAAAGAAAAAAATGGGCTTATATTGCCTACTTTAGCTATGGAGAAATGTGTATTTTTCTGTAAGAATTGCTTTGTTTTCTGAAGACAGTTAATATTACACTGTAGATACATAACCAAGCTGTCCCCCATAAACTTAAATGTGGTTTATGTATACAAATACACCTCATGCATACATTACCATAAATATTATTTTACTGGAGTAATGTATTTCCCAAACTAAGGAGCAAGGAAATATCTCCAAGATGAACACTTGTCTGTGCCTTCATAACAACATTCTCAGAGGGTAAATCCGTGGTTCTGTAACAGCCCATTGGATCTGGTCAAGGATTTTTTTTTCCAGGAGTTAAGCAATGCAGCCTTTCATACATTTACATAAATACTGTTCAGTTCTCATTTCTTGGGAAAACTGATCTTTCTGTATAATCAGCTTTTGGGGAGCTAAATCAGAAACAGAAACAAACAAAACTCCACACTTCTCTGCCAACCTAGTTTCTTCATATAGCTTGAGACAAATTAGTTGCCCAGTTTTTAAATAATGATTTAACCATGCTTTATTTTTCACAAGCTTAGGCACCTTGCAAATTAGGAAATTGTTCATAGAACTCTTTTTTTTTTTGAGGTTTGATCAAAATAATTTTTCCATGCATGTTGTTTCCTTTTTCCTTGGCTTAGATTGGGTTACACTTGTTAGAGTTTCATTTTCAGGAATTGGGAAAAAAGGATTCCTATGTTTCTGTTCATGATAATAGCAAAGGGACTTGTTTCTGGCATTCTCTAATGAAAAAGAATCTAATTCCTCAGGGAATGGTCCATGGATGGTTACTTTGGAACAGGCAAGATGCTGAAGGATATTTCACCTCCCCTACAAAGACAGGTTGTTCAGCCTGGAGAAGAGAAGGTTGCATGCAGACCTCAGAGCACCTTCTCATATCTGAAGGGGCTACAGGTAGCCTGGAGAGGGACTCCTTGTCAGGAACTGTAGTGACAGGACAAGGAGGAATGGCTTCAGACTGAAAGAGGAACATTTATGTTAGGGATAAAGAAGAAATTCTTTGCTGTGGGGATGAGGAGGCACAGGTTGCCCACAGAAGCTGTAGATGCCTCATCCCTGGAAGTGCTCAAGGCCAGGTTGGATGGAGCTCTGAGCAACCTGGTCTGGTGGAAGGTTCCCTGCTCATGACAAGGGAGTTGGAACGAGGTGATTTTGAAGGTCCCCTCCAGCTCAAACCATTCTATAGTTCCCACCCTGAATACCAAAAAGTCTGACGGCAGTGCTTGGATGTGGGAGACAGAAGCTGATGCCATCTGGTGTGTAATGTTATGGTGACCTCGTCTGTCTGAACGAGCAGATCATGTTGTTGCACCAGTCATTCTGTGAACAAGGCTTGTGTCAAACACAAACCAGGTGTAGCTATTGCTACCCGCAGCCATACTGGAATTATTTAAATAAAGACAACAAAATCCACAACTGAAATAAACCGAGGCACCAGAAAGGGGCTCCAACAGTGGATGGAGCATTAGTTTCAAAGCTTTCATGTTCCAAAAGCTGATAATTCAAATCTATGAACAAAAACATAAATGAAAACCCATAACATTTGGCAAATGAAGTTTAGATTTTAAGTTGGCTTGGACAACAGTAGCAAAATATAAAGATAGAGAAAAAAGAATGAAACAGAGCCAGTGTGGC
The DNA here is from genome assembly GCA_013398855.1 of Mohoua ochrocephala. NCBI lineage: Eukaryota > Metazoa > Chordata > Aves > Passeriformes > Acanthizidae > Mohoua > Mohoua ochrocephala. Next base: position 19,786 of record VZTA01017156.1, read on the forward strand.
ACCTGCCAAAGTACCACATTAACCCTTATGGTTAGCATACACCATTACTGTGTTTAGTGGAAACTAGCTGGAATATTTTGGACTCTAGTAGTAGAAATGTGTAACCAAACACATGTCAAGACATTTTTGAGACACATTGCTATGAGCTACGCATAACATGGCGCAGATCCTCTCAGGGAAAGTGTGATCAGTCTTGTCTTTGACTAAAAAGGACCAACAATCTTGCTGAGGACATCTCATAAAAATTCTTCAGAAAAAAAAAAAGTAGATTTATAAAAGCAAACTAATGAGTCAATTGGATGTAATAATTTAGGAAAAAAATGTCCTAAACTCATCCAGGTGGTATAAGCTTGATAGAAGATCTCAAAATGTTAAATCAAATTTATTTTACTGATTATGAATACAATGCCACATCTTCCTGTGGGGTTCAAAGCAGGTAAAAAAAAACCCACAACAACCAGTAAACAAACACTTCCCCCCATATTCCCCAATTAATATGGTGCTAAAGTATTTCAAAGCCACTGGCTCACATAAGCACTCCTTTGTGTCAGTGTCGTATTTGTGGCTTCATTTGGTTTGCATTTGTATGAACAAACACAAAACTCCTGTATTTCTTCATACAGATGTCCTAACCCAGAATGCAACAATGTGAGGAAAAAAAACCCCTTATTATTCTCTCATGTTAGCCTAAAAAGGTTAGAGACAAACATAGACAACATTTAGAACTGGTCTTACTGAGCACAGCAATAAATACATAAATAAATAGAAAATGCCAGTCTTTTCCTTTATTAAATATAACTCAACAAAAGCAGTGAAGAGGCAAAGTAGCCAGCATCCATCCAAAGCTTGAAGCTTTTCATCCGGGAGACTTCAGACCTAGTGTCAAGTGTTTTTCTGAGAAATGACAAACTTTCCCTTCTCTTTGTACAAAGCCAGATGATGACTCTAAAAATTTCCTCCTACCCATCTGCTCATTCAGCTGGTATGTGGCATCCTTCTCCCCATTTTTTTTGGTCTTTTTATACAAAATGCAAATTTTCTGGTCAGGAACCTGCAATATTTAGAATTAAAAAAATCCCTTAGGCTTGACAAAAAACTCCCGACTCTCAGCAAAGGAATGCTCTTCATTTAGGCTCTCAGAGATACAAGCAGAGTAAATTATTGTGCCATCCATGAAGAATTACTGAAAACATCAGCAAAGAGCAATTACTGTATGTCTGATCTTAATTTGGCTTCCAGTTAGAAATACGATATCTTACGTAAGCTACCTCGGGGAACAGATGCCATCAAAGAGCAATGAAAAATGTTAAATATTCTGCGGATAGAATTCACTGCTATTGCAGCTTCCCATGAGAGCAGATGCAAGTTTTCAGACGTTTTCTGAACATTAAGGACTTGGCAGTATTTTCAAACTCCGCCATGAGAATGCTTATCTTCCCCATCATTAGCTTAATATCATGTTATATTGCAGTGCCCATCTCCGCAGAGTGGAGAAGTCTGGCTGCTTCCTTGGACTGAAATAAACACGGTTTTATTGCGCATCCTACTTGTTGTACGGAAGGAATATTTCTTCAACTGAGCTATTAAAAACATACTTAAAATATTCATAACTGCAGCAAAACAGGCAGCAGGGAATTTGATAAAAATATGCATTTCTCTTGAGCTGTGAAAGTGGTTGTTTTGGGAAATGCTTGGTTATGTGAGAACTAATGTACAAAATGAAAACATTTCTTCAAGTCAGTAGAGCTCTACATTTTTTTTATATTTTATTTTTCCCCCTGCATATGCTACATTTATAGCAATGATGAGGACTTTTCACGTGTGTGATTTGGACAGGTAATAAGAAAGGAGGTGGAAGGACCTTGATGTTGGTCTTGTCAGTCTGAGTTTGATTCTTTTTTAAATGTTTCAATTTTCAGAAAAAACTTACAACAACAAGAAAAGCACAAGACTCTAGATTTATCTTGCAGTAACAGAGGTTTGGCCAAAGGCTGCAATTATTTTGAAAGAGTCAGAATTCAGTGGCTTACAATGTATCATAAACTGTATTTAATAATTAAAAGGAAATATATCCTATATTCTCTACAATATTGTTACTTCCTTTTCTTCTTTCAAGACCATCTTTGGAAAAAAGTCCCACTTTTGTTTTCATGAAACAATTCCTCTTTTTAGATCTTCCCTACACTAAACCCGAGATCAAATAAAACCGTAACGTAGCAAAGTGTGCAGTGTTGTGCTCTGATGTTGGCAAATTAGAACTGATACATCTGGTGCTCCACTTCAAAGGAGAGATTGGTCATGCTCCGTGTGCTGGGTAATTGCATGCTCTGCTGTACATAATAATGTTTTTCAATTGGGCTTGTTCTGCATAACATAGATTCAATTATTATATAATTCCTACCTCTGTAAATGAATATATTTCTATTTTCTGGTTGATTTAGGAGCAAAACTTCTTACAAGTTGCACAGGACATTTGGGTTAACTTGAGTATCCATTCTTCTCCCATGGATTACTCTGACAACCAGAGTATCTGCTTTCCCTACAACCTGCCTAGATGAAGAGACCAAGTTGCTGAAGTTTGCCACAGAACTTCTCCCAAACACTTCCCTGCGGAACTGGAACTAGATGTTGAACTGGTCACCATTTCCAATGGAAAAGTTCTTTTTTGACTAAAATATCCTATATGTTTTCATTGTTTTGTTTCCCCCTCACCCCCCACCTCACTGCAGTTGGATAAAAACTGGGCAAATTTAAGTGGATCATTATTATTGTTTTTAAAACCTTTTAAAATAATTTTTGTAAATTGGAGGCATTTATGAAAGCTTTTTACTTAATGCACTGCATGACTAAAAGTCCACCACCCTGCAAAATACGCACACAGTCAAGTACAAAACTGTACATTTATCATCCTGTTAAAGAATTGCTTTGTGCTAGTTGCCAGTCTCTTCCACTTTAACACCCTGTTTCTAGTAGAATACAGTTCATCTGAAATACCCTGAAAGCTTAGTGAAATATCTCTGTCTTATGTTGCACACTGCAAATATATCTCCCTCTTATTTTAAAAATCTCATTCAGACAAAGAAATACTTTTTAACTATCAGAAGATATAATCTTGAGCTAATATTTCCTTAGACAGGTCAATTGAACATTGCGATGATAGGCTGTATTAACTCTGTGCATCAGAGCGAGAATGTATTGATCAAGCATTCATTGATTACAGCATTCAAGAGTTATTAGATTTCCTTGGGAAAGAAGAATGTTCATGTGATGAATTAAGGAGAAGAAGAAGTTCAACCCAATTAGCAAAGCACAATTGAATAAAATATCTATAGCTCTATATCTCCCGTTATTAGGGTTTTCTGGAATAACACAATGCATCTTTCCTACAAAGTATTTACTAATCTGTTAAATTTCATTTTACAGAAAGCAGAAACACATTTTTGTGCAGCCTAAGAAATGGAAGGACAAACCTATTGTTCATAAAAGCTGTAATGAATGAGAACAGCAAGAAAGAAACTATTCTTGTTATAGTGTGAAGATACTATTTAAGAGTAAATGCTTTGATCTTTTTAATGGTATTGAAGACAAAGGAGGCTGCTATAGAACAGATCTTGGCAGTGAAGATGAATATTTTACTTAGTACAATTTTGTTCCACTAGACAAATGAATCAAGACGAAAATAGTTGTCTGTTTAAAATAAGTCACTAAAAATCATCATGGCTAAACACATTAGATAGGAAGCATTTGAAAAATTAAAATTTACAAGATGACAAGGAATTTACTGAATAAGCAGAACATATGACACACACAAGTCTTGCTACTGCCATCTGTATTTGAAAGTTCAGCATTTTTAGCTGTACATGTGTGAAATAAAAGAAAGGTTAAAAGGACGGTCCTGCAAAGGAAGAAAAATCTAACAAATCATTTAACAACAAATGCTATTTCTAAAAGAATCTGTCAAGAAATAAAATGCTGTGGCAGACAATCCAATTGATATATCAAGTACTCAGGGCTAGACTTAAGACTGCAGCTTCATGATCAAATACCTCAGGAGGAAAAACTTTCTTTCACCACAGAAATAAAATATAATCAATTCTCACACTCTGTGTGTTTTTAAGTCAAAAGACAAAAAGGTTGACTTAATGGAATTTGGCAAATAAAACTAATTTTAACAAGGTCGGCTTCTCTATGATTAGGTTGTGCTGGTTAATTAGGATGTACTGAACTGGGAAATCCACTCGCAGATGAAGCATTCCCCTAAGATCTGATTACACGCAGTAGTTTTCAAGATCAGTGGCTGGTGCTTAGTGAGGCTGGCAGCAGCCAGAACTAAAATCTGATAGAAGAGAAGAGATCCTTGGAGATGCAGAACAAAATATACGAACGAAATTTATGAACAAAATATAACTGAATCACAGGAAAACTTCACCATAAAGGCTGTAGATCTTACAAGAAAGATGGAGAGAGGCTATTTACGGAGCATGGAGTGACAGGACAAGAATAAATGGCTTCAAACTAACGTAGAGGAGATTTAGATCAGATATTAGGAAAAAATTCTTTACTGTGAGGGTGGTGAGGCCCTGGCACAGGTTTCCTTAAGAAGCTGTGGATGTCCCATCTCTGGAAGTGTCCAAGGCCAGGTTGGATGGAGCTCTGAGCAACCTGGTCTAGTGGGAAAGTGTTGCTGCCCATGGCAGGGGTTTGGAACAAGATGATCTTTGAGGTCCTTTCCAACCCAAACCATTCTATGATTCTATGTCCTTCTACAAATAAAAAGATTATGGAGTGTTTTCATTGTTTCCTGTTGATTGGCTTTGTAGGCCATTCCTGTACCACAGGCTGTGAGGTGTGATAAGTATCCCATCGGGCCAGTGCTTCATTCAAGGCAGTACCTCCCTCTCTGAACCAGGCCAGGCACATCAAACATATCTTCAGGTAGAAGGCATTAATATTTAATTAACAACATAATTAAGACTAAAAAGTTCTTCTGAGCAGAAATTTTGGATAATTAAACTGAACAGCCATCTTGATCAACAAAACTCTAGAGTATATAAAAGAAAAGAAGCCATTTAAGGAAAGATAAAGCCTGGGAAAGCAATATCAATGTAGGATATCAGCTGATTTCAGTATTACTGCTGAAAGCTTGTGTTGCTGCTGTCCAAGTTCCAGGCTCACTTAACAGATTCAAACAAGACCAATGCCTCTAAAAGTTGTGACATTTGAAGCTGCAGTGTAGGCAGGAAAAGGAAGATGTTTCTTAATTTTATTATCTGACTTGAATGTTGACATTATTTTCACATCAGAGACTTTCACTCATGGATTTGTCTTTATGAAATTAGTGGGGCAGATTTCTCCACGTGATTTCTGTCAGGTAGAGATTTGGCAGAAACAGATGATAGGTTACACATTAGATAAATATATACATTGTGTTTTAAAATCTTAGGGGGGGTTTCATCTGCTGAAACTAACAGGTAAAAGGCGTGTTAGAAGTTAACATATAAGTAAATATAATTTACAGGGTGAAAAATGAAATAAAATATGAAATAAATTATTAAATACTTATTTTATGCTTCTTATAAGTGTACTGTGCTTTCTGAAATGTCTTTGCTGGTGGAAATGCAAATAAAGAAGTCTGGATTTTTCCACATGTAATCCTTTCCCTCTTAATAATCCAAACTGAAATGGAGTTGAATAAATTACATAGTGGGCATAGGCAGAGCAAAACTCACATCACTTCCTTCTACCCAATATTATGGATTTCCAACCAGGCTTGCTAGATGATCATGGTTATTTGCATGAAGGCAGAAAGGATTCAAATGAAGCAATCATTAGACAAGAATACTTGATAAATGGCAGCAATATGTTCAGTAAAATGTACCTGACACAGTTATTTCCAGAAATGACAACTGCCTCAGTAGTCTTAAAACTGTTGTGGTATGAAAGTTTAAGAGACAACAGTGCCTTCATTTTAAGCAAAGAAGAAAGAAGTGACACAAATATTTCCTTAAGCCTCAACAATAGATGTTTCAACGGAGGGACAACCATGGTGCAGGTATTTAGCTGAGTATCTCCCTTCCCCTTTTATATGGATCAGGCTTTGCATTTGCACTCCTACCCTTAAAAACATAACAGCTAAAATATGTGTGTATGCCTAGAAATATTGTATTTATCTTCAATTAAAAAATAGTGTAGATAATATTGTAGTACCACACATAAAAATGTAGTCCCTGTGACCTTTTCTACAGCTTGATCTTTACAGGCTGGGTAATTCTGCTGCTCTCAGAGCAGTATTGACAGTGAAAAACAATAAATTTAGAAATTAACGCAGCCACTCAAACACCAGCCAGGGAAATCCAACTAATTAGTTTTCATTAATTTCCCAGTGGAACACCTGTGGTCCATGTGGGTGTTATGTACACCTTCTGCTGTTTTGGGATGCCCACCTTTCCTTCAGCTGCAGCCAAAAGAGCAGATTCCCAACACTACCACTAGTGACGAAGACCATCACTGTAAATTCTCATCCTTTCTTTACAACTCACTGGAGACAACAATCACAGGAGTTTCTCAGTTCCCAAGAACTTTCCTCAATCTCACCAGCTACAAAAAAGTGTCACTACTTAAATCTCTGTTAACTTTGTTGGTGGTTACTCAGATGCCAAGGAGATGTTGTGTCGTGGGTCTAAGTTAAAATAGGAAGATCAGGAGGAGAGACAAAAATCTCAAAGCAGCAGGTGATATTAACAAAATTTACATATTTTGAGGGTTTTTTTCTTTGTCCCAATGAGGATCATCCCTAACAAGAAAGAGCACACTTGTGACAGAGAAACCCAATCTTTAGGTGTGACTATCATACTTTCTTTCTGTGATTACATCAGGCAGAAGAGAAGTTATGCCAGCTTTGAGAATCCAGTTTCAGATGACAGCAGGAGAACTGAGGAATCGTTTTTACTTGCACTATACAGCCCTTGACCACAGTCCCAGTCAGTGTTTCTGTTAGCTCGGCATCACTGCTGTTTTCCTCATCACTGGCACTAAAGCTAAATATAGTTATTCTATTGTGTTACAAATAGCAAATTTGATGGAAAATGAAGTTTGGCTCATTCCACATCTATTAGGAATTTCAGAAGAAGGTCAAATACTTGAGCTGATAAAGAGAAGAAACTGGAAGATAATATAGAGAGAAAAGGCTGTAACAGCTCTCTTTTATCAGCCAACTAAATTTTACAACATATAGTCTACCTCAGGTCCCTGCTGGAGAAAGTCAGCCTACACTTTCCACTTCCTGTGAAAGGGAAGTACAAGGATACATGTTTATAACACAAAACATAATATCATTATAAAGAAGAAGAGGGAAGTTCCCTATTTAATTGTATTTTAGTGAAATAATGCAAATTTTGAATCAGTTTGATCCCAAACAGGTGGGTTTTTTTTCCAGTGCAGTTCCAAACAACCAAATAGAAAGGTTAATACAGAAATAGTTGTCACAACACCTTCCAGAGAAGGATGAAGAATATTTAACTTCTCTGTTGAAAAGACTGTTCATTACTCTCATAGATGGAATAATTTCCTCTCTTTTTTTTTTTNAGAAAGGTCTGTGGAGCCATGCCAGTAATTCTTGCTTTTGTCCAAACAAGTAGCTGATTCTTTAATTTTCAGATTCAGTGGGCACAGTGCCTCAACCCCCAACCAGGCAGGCTTCCTTTCAACCTCAAGGATGCAAAAGGAATATGGCAAGCCACCTCTTTAAGAGGCGGAATTGATAAATCTATCAAGCCAAGGAGTGTTGTGCCATCTGCTCCTTATACAACAGCAGCATTAATCACAGCAGACTTCTCAGCTGGGTCCATCTCCTCTCCTTAACCAGGTCCATGAATCAGCGGGGTGGGGAGTGGGGGGAAACATCAGACTGGACCAATGGTACAAGTTTGCTAGTTTTGATGAGGGTGGGTTCATGTAGGTATGTGAAGTCCTCTGAAACAAGAGAAAAAAGCTGACTCTTCCTGGTTTTTTCATCAGTGCAACTGGTACTATGAGGGGAAATACTTCATTTTGTACACTTGCAGTAAGGGTTAATGCTACTCTTAAATTGACCCCAACCAAGGATGAGAACCATCCATGGTAAAGTTTGGGCAAGGAATTGCAGTTTCATGGAATCCTTTTCATCACATCATTCATTTTCCAGACAGAAATTCATGAGTAAACGCATCCACAAGTACAGATTAAATGGATGAGTGGCTTCCTAAAATGTTCCATAGCACTAGGATGTGATAAGTTTTTTTCAACTGAATCGGAAAAAGGTATGTTTTTGTTGTTTTGTCACTTCATCATCCTCCTAGTTACCTCAAGCTAATCACTCACAGATGTTTTCTAGTTCTCTCTCTCTCTCTTTAAAAATCTGTGTTAGACTTAAGGAAGCCTCATAAAAGACAGTAAGTCGCTTAGGCAAAGAAGAGGTATATTCCCAGCTGAAATATCACTAACCTTACTTTGCAAGTTTTTCAGGAATACTAACGCTCTTTATTCAGTTCTTTCTCTGTGAAAATGCACCGCTGCATCCTTTGGTAATCTAAGTGCCACAGAGTCAGACAGAAAAAAATCATGCGATAATGGTAGGGCTTATCAGATAATTAGCACGCAAAAGCGGAAAATTCATGAAGGACATTGTTTACAAAATCGAAGTGATTTCATGTTTCACTCTGATAAAGTTCACTCAGAGAAATAAAATACTTCATTTTAACCTTATCATTTTGTTGGTCTTTTAGAAAACATCAAAATGATTTATAGACCAGACTGCAAAGCTCTCTTCTTGAACCTCAGCGAAATTATTTTGGAAGGCTTCTATGGATCATATGACTTGATGGCATTTCTCGTCCCTTTTTTAAAGCATCTGGCAATCTGGGCATCACAGTGCTTGTATATCCCTCCTTTTCTGATATTTCTGGCTATTTCCGTCCAACTGATCACACTTACTAGGGAAATGTTTTAATATGGATGTTTAGAGTTTTCAAAGTAGCGTTTTAGCATTTCAAAATTTCAAATGAGAGTTTGAAATTTTGCTGAGTTACAGCATGAGACTTTCAAGAGCATCATAAATCAAAACTTATTAGCTAAAATTATGCACCGAGGTAGAGAAAATAGATGCTCAATGGCACATAAATCCTGCCTGATGTTCAATGACAAAGGAAAATAGAGATACAGGGAATATCATTTCCCTTTTTTCATGACCACGGCTGATGAGCATTGCATTCTGACATGCACTACGGCAGCCAATAGTACCTAATATTTTTCTGCCTATTCTGTTTTTATTGCCTAAGCAGTTCTTATTCATATGCAGTTTATAAATCTTTTCTTATTCCTGCTCAGCTATTTGCATCAATAATATAATTTAACAGTAAATTTCACAGTCTAATTATTCATTACATCAAAAAACATTTCCATTTATTAATTTGAAATTGTTTGCCTGGTAATTTTAATAAATGCCCTTGTGCTCATTTTATGAGCCAACCTTATTTGCATTCTCTTGAACGATAATTTTAATTATTTTCCCTTTTTCCCCTAAGACAAAACAGAACAATCTGGAGTTCCTGATCTACTCTCCTACTAACGTGGGATAAGCAGATGCCTGACTTCAGTGGGGATTAGTCACATGGCTGCACTTGCAAGATTACAGCCTGAGTGAATGATAGCTGTCATTTCTCCAGTGAAGATTTTTCACCTGTAACTGCAAAGTCTGTGCACAATTAGCTGAAAGAAGGAGGCTTCTACCTTTGAAATTTCTGACCATAGGTTTCAGGTTATAATCGTCACCAGTATTTTCTTCACACTTCTTTATATAACTAATTTTTATGTGGCCCACTGGTTATTTTTGCTTATTTAATTTTCAAGTAATTTTTATTGAAAAACTAATTAGATCATACCCTACCTTTCCACCTTCATATTGCAATCCAAACTGGAGGAAACTTCTGCTTTTTTGAAGGTACTTGATAATAGACTGTTTCTGTTCACTCTCTGCAAAATTTTTACTGCTGCTGTGCAATACCCATTTGATTCATGTCAAGCCTGGGTCCCTGTGGCTTGGAAATGAGGAAGGCAAGGGCCGACCCACCCCCAGAATCTGCAGCCCCAGTGTCCTGATTTGAGACAAATTTTTGGAGGAACTTCTCCTCTATAGAAGGCAGGTTACAGCCATCCCTCCCCCAACAGGTTTGGGAAAAAATTCCTCAAAGGAAAGTGGAAGAAGGGAAAAAAACCCTACTTATTTAACAAACACACAGGAAAAGTAATAATTCTAAATAATAAAACCTCTCGCTGTGGAGAGAAAACCTGGGAAGATTTTAGAGTCCTTTCCGTGGATGTGGGCTCTCTCTTTCTCTCTCTCTCTCCTCTTCGGAGCTGGGTCGGCTCGGGCCCCTCCGGGCCGAGGTGTGAGGGCTCCCAGTGAGGTTCTGATGTTCTGGTGCTCTGAACAGTCCAGAAGAGAAGAAGGAAAAATCCAAAGTCCCAGGGAAACAAAGGAGTTGAACTCTCCGTCTCTCTCCTCCGAGAAAAGGAGCCAAGAGCCGGGAAAAGCAGGAAGGTGCTTTCCTCTGCTCTGCAGCAGCAGGAACGCAGGGGAGTGAATGTCCTTGGAGCAAAACTGTTTTGGAAAGTTCGTCTGGCTTTTTTTCTTTCTCTTGCACTCAGTTTTAAAGACACAGAAAGGCACAGGAATCATGTCTGGGCATAGATAGGGGATAGGGGATACACATCATAAAGTCACTCCAAGACACCCAGTTTGGCTGGAAAGGGGCCATGGGAAGCCTGGCCCGGCCATCAGTAAATGGTATTTTTAGCCTCACATGTTCTGGGACACCAGAATTCATGCTCTCTCTGTTGTTATTTTGGGAGGGTTTTCTTGGCATAAAGATAATTGAGGTAAGTCCCAATCCCTCTACTTTCTTTCATGCAATACACAAGCTATAATTCTTTAGGGAATAAGACAAACATGTGTTGTACAATGCTGGGGTAGTAACCTAAATCTTCCTAAATCCCTCTCAATCTCTCTTACTCTTCTCTCCATCTCTCTTTAAGCATGATATACATTTGTGTTTTGCAGCCTTTAAGCAGTGATGAGAATTAACAGCTTATTTGAATAAATACAGATGAATTGGTTGTTTTGGGCCACTGACTAGTGGCTAGATCAATCACACATATTAAATAAATAATATTCTTCAGCATGATGAGGAGGAGAAAGGAGAAAAGCTCTTTAGCAGAAGATGAGTATGAAGAACTTTCAAATACTCCACAAGGATGCTGATACATCAATCCAAGAGAGCTTTCGGGTATACATGAAATATAGTAAAATACCTGCATGCTAACACAAGAAGCTTGAAGGACAAACAAGGAGAAATTGGAAGCTGTGACTAACAGGGAAAAATGATGTAGGAGACTTGACAGAAACATGGTGGATGTACGGCCTCAGTAGCTCGTAAACACGGTGAGTTAAAGCCCAGCATTACTGGCTGAGGAGGAAATACAAATGTATATATTTGAACAACTGGGAAAATTTGAGTTGTGACACAAGAAAGTAGAATTTCAAAGGATTTGTATGAATCCATTCTAAAAATCCTTGGATTGGTTGTGACAGATCCCAGTGCTTCTGCTGAAAAATAGCATCAAATTTGAAGACTAATTTGTAAAGCGCTAAATAGAAGGGTTGGAATTCTAAGAAGTAAACAAGAATGGATAGATGTGAAAGCAAAGGTGATCAGCAACCTGCAGTGATCACTGTGGTTCAAAGAGGAGGAGAAAAAAACCTAATCTGCAGATAAAATTACATACTGACATTCCAATGTAGCTACAATTCTTGTCTGTAGATGTAACACAGGAGTTAGTATTTGGCACAGCTTTCCCATGGAGAACTACCACACAACAATCCTGTTAATTACTCCTGTTACTTATATTCTTATATAAAATTGGGTAAGAGAATTAGTAGTAAAAACAGACTAAAAAACTTGCCAAGACCCCCAATTGATTTTGAGCAATACATGTAACAAATAATAGTAGATATACTCATTGCTATGAAATATTTTTAAATCAGCTTACCTTGTTTTTCTTCAATGAAATTAACAAAAATGAGTCAAACAGTCAGTTTTACAAAGACAGAAGTAGTGAGCAACTTAGGCAATATATACATAAAAATTATTGTCAAATAGTGGTGCAACAATTTTTAAAAAAATATCTAATCTTTTAATGGAAAACCATTATCATGAGTTTGGATTTTTGTCAAATGTGTGCCGAAGCTCAGATTCAGATGCCTAGAGAAAAGATCTATTAACAAAACTAGTTGAAACACTTCAAAAAGCTGTTCATGCTTGCTTTATTTCTATAAATATGGTCATACAAATACATTTTTGCGGTTATAATATTTCCTGCTTGAATTTTTAATTAAAACGTTTTAGCAGAACTGTATCAACTTTCTCCTTTCAGTTTTATCAGCTGCCACTTCCTGTGCAATGAGCAGTTTTTAAAATGGTATCACAAGAAAAGACGAAAAATAGAAAAATCCAAATTTAAAATATTTATGAACTAGAAAAAGGTAAATAAAACACATTTTACGCAAGTGACAAGAATTAAATAAAAATGATGAAAACTCAAAAACTGAGGATTAATAAAAATGATTTTTTTTTCATAAAATGTGTAGAAATTAATTATATACATATACTGAAAATTGTTTCTCACAAAGATACACATTTTCAGAAGACCTGAGAGTATTTCATAACCTTTTTTAAAAGGAAAATTTTTTAAATGGAATAATATTGAAATCAACCTATTCTTCACACAGCCTTCAGGGGACAGAGAAACTCCAGCTATGTGAATGCTGGAATCACAGGAGTATTTTTAATGCGCTCTTGAACTATATCGAGACTAAATCTGGATAATAGCACGAATGATGAACAAAGACATATCTGTTAAAAATCTAGAGCCAATAATATTCTATACCTGTAAGTTCCATTTACAAATGTACATTTGTTAACATGCAGATTAGAAGAAAATATACACTCTGGTGGGGTAAATGGAGTTTTGGGACAATAAATAGTGAGTTAACCAGGCAAATACAATCTTATCTTGTCAAGAAGCATTTGCAGATAGCTAGGAACTGTAAAATTAAAAGATTTCTTTAATTAAGAAAAATATCCACACACTATCTTCTGGATAAGAATACAATACTGTGAACTTCCAGGGGAAATAGTAAATGTCTGGATTGCCTGAAAGTCTTAAAAAGAGAAATATCTATACAAGCTGACATACTCCACTAAAGGGAAATGATGCCTGGCCTCAAACACAGACTCTGTGCACGTGATCTCCCCCTGCCAGGGAGAGAGAGCAGCAAGGGACAGCAAATCACTGAGACAAGAGACACTTTCTAAGTCAGCTGCTGAGGCCAGACAGAAAACCTGCTCTGGTCTGTGCTCACCAGTGGCCCTGCTCTCTTTTCCCCTCCTTCTAGTGCCACAGCCCTTCCCTCACTCCAGTCCTGGTGGCATCTGGGAAGAGGATGCAGGTGGATGAGGCACTTTGCTGGGCTGTCAGGCACAACATGGAGCTCATAAGAACCAAGCAAGTAAAACCAGCAGGATGGGCTTGTAGCTATAGTGCAGCCTTGGATGGCACGCGACCCTATGGAGCAGGTCTCAGCCCTTTGTCTTTGCCACAGATGTACAGCAGCTGCAACTCAAACTGATGGCAGGGACCTGTTGGAGCCAGGCTAGAGGAGGCCACCAAGGTGATCAGAGGGATGGAGCAGCTCTGCCATGAGGAAAGGCTGAGAGAACTGGGATTGTTCAGCCTGGAGCAGGGAAGGCTCCAGAGTGACCTGATTGTGGCCTTCCAGTACCTGAAGGGAGCCCACAGGAAAGATGGAGAGAGACTATTTGCAAGGGCCTGGAGTGACAGGACAAGGGGAATGGCTTCAAACTGAAAGGGTGTAGGGTTAGATGGGATATTATTGTGAAAAACGAGGTTCACCTTTCTGTTAGGATTTAAAGGTTTTAATAAAGAGACAATAAGGGACAGAAACAATAAAGCAAAAGTTACAGCGCTGGGTACCCTTGGCACTCAGCCAAGAGCACACCTGCTATTGTGGGGACACCCGTTATATACCTTTACCATTGCATCAGTATAATGCATATTCATAAATGATTATACATATTCAAACTTTTCCTCCAAACTAGTTTCCATGTTCCAGGAACTGTTTAGCATGGCTCCTCCTCGGGTCCGCCTTTTTAGAGCACGCGCATTCCTTGTCTGCGGTTTTAGTCCGTTTTTGTTATCACCTCCAGCTCGGGCTTTGGTCCATGGTGTTTGCAGACGGGAGTTGCTGATAGTTGGTAAGTCAGTAGCAGGGGGAGCCTCACCACACGTTCACTGGGTGTTATCCAGCTAACCAGACAGTTTAATTGCTATAAATGTAACTATATCAGCTATTATACTACTATTAATAACAGAAATAAAGGCATTAGCAAAAAACCCCTATATCCTTACAGTAAAGCTATTCTAAATTATACATATAACATCCTTTAATATTTGCAGAAAGCCAATATTATAATATGTATTTATAACATTATGAAAACATTTTTTACTGTCAGAGTGGTGAGGCACTGGCACAGGTTGCCCAGAGAAGCTGTGGCTGCCCCATCCCTGGAAGTGTTCAAGGCCAGTGTCCCGTTCCACTATAAAAGGGGAAAACCGGGAAGGGCTTTTTGGCGGGCATTTTTTGTGGGCATTTTTTTTTTCTTCACTTCATTTGTGATATATGTTGAGGCATATACATATATTGGTCCCTCTCAGCCAGGTTGGATGGCGCTCTGAGCAACCTGGCCCAGTGGAAGATGTCCCTGCCCATGGCAGGGGGGTTGGAATGAGATGACCTTTAAGGTCCCTTCCAAGAGAAACCATGGTATGATTCTATGATTATGGAGTGGTAACTACAGGGTATCCCATTGTTTTGCCTGAGAAACTGACCCACTGTTGCACTGCTCACACTCCTCTGTCAAGAAGAGCATGACCCATCATCCAGCCAGATTACAATGCCTTCATTAGTGGAAATAGGTTTTGTTTTGTCTGAACTGACAAAAAACAAGTGAAAAAGAAAAAGAAAACAAAACACACCACTGGGAACCCTTAAGGGGAAAAACTATGGAGGACAGACCCTTCTGATATAAATTATCACATGAATTAAACCCACCTAATTACAACAAGAAAGTACATCAAACAATTATTGAAACAGTAGTAAAAGTGCTAACAAGCTATTACTAAGATTAAAAACCAAATGAGCACCAGACAACATTCACAGAAAAGACAAACAATATAAGATAGATAATAAAACAGCTTAATAGCAAATGGTTGATAACACCTTTCAACCCAACATACCCAAGCAAATCCACTCACAATCTGGGCTCAGTGGGGTGTGAGGCATGTAATGATATAAAAATATGCTATGAAAAGCTAAGTTTTTAATTCATCCATTATTTTGAGATGTTACCTAGAGCATTTTCATAAGTGTTGTTTGGAATGTAAAAGAGCTCATTTTATTAAGAATTTGCAGTTTTAAACAAGCCTAAAGTTTAATCATACTATATTATGCAAAAAAAATGGTTTTTCGGAGGACTGAAGCAGCAAAAAACTTTCATTTGGTTCATTAGGAAAACTAATCATTACAAGATTTTAAGAGAACGGAGACCTGAATCCAGGGTGGATTGCCTTCTGACCTACTCCTTATTAGATCCATACAGTTCTCAGGCAGGCATCATCCAGATCTGGAAAATGCCAATACTAGTCCAGCTGGGAGTAGATTAGAGCAATGACTTAACAGGAATTCAAGAGCACCTTGTGCTATGATAGGAACTTCAGGAAAAATAACTACAAATTCATGCTACGCTCATAAAAGTGTTCTTCTTGACTAAATTCTCTTGCAGAGAGCAGAATATTTCATTGATTTCTCATCTTCAAATTACCTATTTACTTATTAAAAGAAATTTCATATGTGTCAATTTAGGTGGGAAAAAAAACCAAAATACAAGGTCAACATCATTGTACTTGAATTACCAAGATTATATATATTGACTGTATCTAAACCCTTAATTCTGTTTTTGAAAAATTATCTCACTTTTCACAGCTAGGTTCTGCTTTTAATGCATATATTTACATCTCCTAGTTATTTTTCAAATGCCACATTAAAAACATAGGTGTTCATTTCCATACTAAGAGACAACATTCTTTCCTACAGCTTACTAATAATTGCTCTCTAAAAAACATAAGTTTTATAAAATCTTTCTGTTCTTTAACATACTTTTTTTTTTTTAAATGAAAGATTATAGGAAACAAAATCGACAGTTGTAAATTTAATACCATAAAATACATCTACTTGGATATCAGGCTGAGGAATTCAGTGTACATGATTGTCTTGTGGCAACAGGATTCCTGAAATCAAGAGTAGAAGAATTATGCTAAAATAAAGGATATTGAACTCAGTCATCAATGGACAGGAATTATGGTATGAGTTCCCCAAAATTATCCTGCAAACATTTTTAAGTGTCCTTATCAATCACTTGTTTCTGCCCGACCATTTCAGGAAGCTATTGGACTATGGGAATCAATTGTCTGATGAACTATAAGGGTTTTCTGTTCATAAAATAAAGCTAAATGGACTTTCTGTTTCAGTATATTACAAGGCATACTTAGAGGATGGGCTGAATATGGATATATTCTTTATGTTAATTGCTTGCTTGTTTTCCTTTTTTTTGCTAGTAAAAGTACTGTTCCTTAAATGCAATCTGATTTTTTTCTACCTTGAGAAAATTGCGCTGGCTGTATTAAAAATATTCGTTGCTATTGTTCCCTGGTCAACAAAATTAATAAAAATACACAAAGCAGTCATATATAACAGCTTCAGCTGAGATAATGTAAAGTTTAATGTTATTTTTTCTCACCTCAATGAAGAATTAGGGTTTTTTACAGCAGTTACAATGCCATACATTATAAACCGACTGACTGACACACAAAAAAAAATCCATATAATCTCTTTTCCTACCTAACCATGCAGTGAATTACTGATTCTGTAATTAAGGTCATCAGCTGAGTAAAGTACCACATGGACCAATATGCCAGGAGAGGGAAATGGCATTTATAGGTAATTTGAGCCACAGCAGATCAAACTGCAGTGAGATGCCTAAAATCACAATTTCCCATTCACACTATTTGGATTAAAAATTCTTAGGCGAATTGTTTAACCAATTCTGAAACAAAACGAGTTAGGTAACTCTCAATATAAGGAAGTAGATACTTCCATTTTCCTTCATGGTTTAAACAAAAGCAAATCTAGGAAACGCAGGAAATTCAGATTTCAATGTAGTGTAAGTACAATCTAACCTCTTCAGGAAAAAAAAAAGTATGCCTTCATCCTTATTTTTTACTTGAAAGACATCTTAATGTGTTTCTCTGAGGAGGTGTGGTACATGACATGAATTTTATATACATGCATGCCTTTGTCTTTCATTCCTTTTTAATTTCTGAAGTTATCGCTAATCTGTGTCACACGGATCTGATGGAGAACACCATTCTCACAGATTTCATGGAAATAGGCTGCTGAAGAGAGCAAACCCTTCTATATTTCATGACTGAATGAAAGACAGCACTATGAGATTGTTTCTTTTTTTAGCACCACAGAGCTTTCTGCAAGACATGAATTTTTCAGCTGGGTAGGAGTTTACTGAGAGCAGTCACAACATTTCCTTCCTACATACATTTTCAGAAGGCTAGCTGTAATTCAATCAAAAAGATAGTTAAGGACAAGATACAGGAAAAAATATTAAGAGATAGTAATGCATGTGATATGAAGTCATCTGATGACAAGAAGTCTCTAGCCATTAAAAATATATGCCCTCAGCCTTTTGGGGAGTACAGACAAAATCCATATTGGTCCCTCACATTCCTCCAGCAGTTAAATTCATCTCTATCTGCAAGAATTGCTAAATTCAAAAGGTATTAACATAATTAATTTGATAATATATTTAAAAAGTGCTCATCTAATGATCTTCTAGCCATCATTTTTATAATTCTCAATCACCTGTTCCTCCTGCTTATGAGATCTTTTCTCCATTCTGTTTTATAAAATTCTTGCATCCACTCCTTCACCTAGTTTCTGAGCACATAGCACAACTAATTATATGACTGACATTCGTGTGTAGCACAATTTTCCTAAAGTAGACTGAAAATAATTCAGAAGACGACTCTGAGCACTTATTTCCTTGTCAGGAGCTCAATTCATTTCACCCATGCTGGAGAAATGTCCGTCAGTTTCACATTGTTTGGAGTTCTAAAAGAAAGTTTATAACTTACCAAGAAAAGAGAAAAACAAATTACGGAAGGTACTCCTCCACTAAAAAGTCCTAAAACTGAGTTTCAATTTGCAGCATTCATAGCCACCTCCTTTCCCATGAAATCTCAGCGGGAATGCAGCCTAGGGCAATTACTTCTGGAGCTTAGTGTTTGATTGTCCTTCTTCCACGAGTGTTAACCTTCTGCCCAAGCCTCCTTCTAATGAGCTAGAGAAGTCTAACAGCATTAACAAAGGCATCCAGGGATGTTTTACTAGGACAGGCATTTCTGATATGTGACAGACATGATTTTTTTGTGGGATGGGTCTTTCCTGACAGTTAATAAGCAGCTGAATCAGGGTCCACATGGCCCGTCTCCTACCTAGAAATAACTATGCCTATCTTCTCTGTGTATCACTGGTCAAAGTACATTTTAGAACTGTTTTACAAACGTTAAATAAAATCCAAATTTTAATGGAAAACTATTCTTAAACTGCTTTATTCCAGAAAAAAAACTTTTTTATTGTTTTGCTTAAAGTGTTCCCCGAGGAAAAAAACCCCTAATTTTCTCATTTTTCACCAGACTTTACAAGCAGCTGGAGTATGTTGGTCAATATTTTCTCAAAGATCAGTAATCACAAGACTGATGCAATTATTTACAGCTTTTATTTTAATCAATCCGAAATAAATTTTATAACACTTTTTGTCAACATTATTACAAGCATATGAATCAAGAAGTGACCTAGTGATGTTCTTTTATTTGGTACCAGTGGGTAGTACAAGAATTTGCTAACAGTTGTACAAGGTGTGAAACACACAGAAATAACCCTTTTTACTTGGCAAAAGAGCTTGACAAAATAAACCATTTTTTTTTCCTGAGGAAATAGAAGTTTTACAGAAAAATTACACTCTAGCACTTCTGTTTACCAGTGGTCTCTGATGGGTCAATAACTTTATTTAGCTGTAAGAGATAAGGAAGTGCTTTCTGACGTATTACCTTATAATGAAACATATGTGTATAAAATAGGAATGGTTATAAGTGAAGAGAAATTGAATCTACCTGTAATCCATGCTAAACTCCAATGAAGTCAGACAGCACAACAAAATAAACTGAAAATGAAAACATGAACTACTTTAAATAATCCATGAAATTTGCAATAACATAGAAAAATCCCACTTCAACACATTTTCACATGTATTTCATTCTGTATTGAAATACATTTTCCTAAATGACTGAAGGTTAGAAAGATTGATGGATTAGCTGCTAGAGCTAACGAGGTGGTCACTTGACTTTAATGATTGGGGTCACATTGTGGATTTGATGTCAGTCAGTCCTTCCTAATGCAGTGTGGTTTTGTTATTTCATTGGAATAGACTTTAATTTATACCAGAAGCAAGAGGACTATCACATGAATTTGTCTTACTTGCTGATTTTTTGCAGTGTCTGGCTGTAAAGACTTCAGGTCTCTGTTTGGTTTTGCCCATGTGTCTCTGTTGAATCTCCACCACCTTATATTTCTGCAAATTCATGACCTTTATGGTTTCTGCATATATTTTTTAACACTTTCTTTCTCAAAGGAACTTCTGTTCTGACAATATGTTTTGATCATCTGCTCTACTGATATGTGCCTTTTCAGCTGGGCAAGTCTTTATTTGTGAAATAATGAGTTAGTCTTGTTACATTTTCCATGGTGGGATAAAGCTACACAATATATTATTGATAACACTCATAAGCCTACTTATATAAAAAGAAGACAAAAAGTGTTGTGAGAGAAGAATGAACACTCGAAATTGAAAGATAAGAGTGCAAAAGGAAAGCAAATAAAAGGAATGATAATAGAAATCAGTGGCCTGAGGATAGAGATGAACATATTTGAATTCTGGTGGGGTTTCATGCTCACACACAATCCACTTGTTGAGACTATTTGATTTGCATTGCATTTTAGTGTTGTACAAGAGCTTTCTATATCTGTATTTTTCTATCCTTATAGTTTTAACATTATTTTTCTCATTCTTTTCAGCCTTTACATGTGTTCTTCTGGATGCATTTTATGTAGCTATTTTAAACTCACAGTAAATATTCTAAATTATTTATTTGCTAGAATAGATAACTTATTAGTTGTTACATTTACATTACAGATGAGGTTTTCATTTTTTAGATATCAATAGTCATGAACAATATCGAAAGTAATGAAACTTCTAAGAGAGGTAAACATTTCATATAAAAGAATAGCTTTTGCTTAATAGTAAAAATTGAGGAGGGAATAGTTTAGATGTTTATAAAAACAAACTCTGAACTATAGAGGAAAAGTCATTACTCAATTTTTTTCTGTGTGGAATTTGATATTTATGTAGAAAGTTCCTGAAGATTTGTGCATGCAAAAAGTCTGTAATTTTGATTTGTTCTCAGATGCAATATTGAAAAAGACATGCTGCTGAAATATGTCAGTCAGTGAAAGAAAAATACCAAGCCTTGATTTTCCTTCTGAGAGAACTGTGAGAGGTTGACTGTAAAACACAGTAGTAACTCATCTGTTTGTGGATATCTGCTTATTTGTTGATAAATGCAGGTAAGAAATTGGCAGTCTAAATCATCATGAGAAAAAAAATCATAAATTTACTCATCCTTTAGTGGGGAAATAACTACATTTTAAACATCTGTGTTTTGTAATCAGATTATATAGACTCATTACTTCTCTATCCCCCACAATACCACAGCCCTACACAAGCGTAAATCAGCAGAAAAGATGAAATAATTCAAAATAAAAAAAAAAAACAAACCAAACTTCCAAAGATACAAAATGTACTAAGCTTAAATGTCTGAGAATCTCAAAGATGCTAACTGATAGAAGTACAATTGCTTCTGAGAGCTAAAAGATGCTCTTTGAATGCTCTTGTATCAAGTTTCTTTGGTCCTCACACACAAAAAAACCCCAAACCCAAACCAAACCCCAGACCAAGTCAAACCATGTGAGTGATTCAGTGTTCCTGGATTCAATTCAATATCATGATTCCATGAATAATACCAGAGAATCAAATACTTTGAAGAAAGTGTGCCTGTTCCATAACGTGTGTAGTATTTCAACAGCCACAGAACAAAACCAGCAAATTATGCAATCCAATGAATTTAAATCTAGACCTGAAAGATTTATAATTCGAAACATCAGCCATTTACCCAATAACATATAAATAGAAATGCACATATAAGTGTTTACATATACAGGTGCTCATGCCACACTCGAGATTTACACAAGTAGTGAAGAAACAGGAATGGTTTTGAGAGTACAAATTAAATACTTCGGTAAGTCCCAGCATGAATACTGGGTTATTCCCGTTGTACCAGCTCTGGAGTCTGCTTTACTTTTAATTATCCTATGACACAGGAGGATGCTATGCCATAGAAAGGTCAACAATGTCATTTTTTAAGCAGTTTCAGCAGCATCTATTTGGGAGACAACAGAGTTGTAAAAGCTAAACAGAGTAAACAGACTGTGCCTTCCAAGTGCTGCTTGTTCTCCAAAGTGTGGGAGGAGATCCAATGCAGTTGATATTACAGGAGCTGTAAGAGAAGACTTCTATACAGCATCCAGCATCTATTTTCCAAGACAGCTATAGCAGGGATAGCCCTTAAAAGCCTGTACTCAGTCTATTAATTTAAAATCACAGTGGCTAGGACATCAGAGCTGTGTTTTGTCACGCTCTCTGTTATATGTGACAAACAGAGCAATGGAAACTCCTGATTTCTTCTCCCTCAAGTGCAGGTCCCTTACAGAAAAGGAATCAGAACTCTACCTTAAGTGGCTTTTACCAGGAAAATATTGAGACTTATTGCAATAGCAATTATAATAATTGTGATTATATAAGAGTAGACATGCTACAACAATCAGAAAGTGCATGTGCAACCAAGTCTCCTAGTAGATCCATTTGACAAGACAGGGTTGAATAGAAGTCATCTGTGTACTGATTCACCTTTTGAGGCAAGAAGAAGTGGTATGTGCTTGCCTTGTTTTGTATTTCATCATATTTCTCTCATGTATTTCTTCATCTTCAAAATACATTTTGATTTTTGATAAAAGAATGAGAATTATGCCCACTCCATATTTTGTAAGAGGTGAGATGAGGGCAATGGGAGGAATTATTGTTTATGAAGGAATGGAAACCATTATCTTTCCCCTACTATCACAGCTCCTTTCCTGTGTGCCTTGAGATCAGTCTCATCACCATCACAGCAAGCTTGCTACTGATTTTCCTTTTTGCCTTAGTTTTCAGGCACTAATTGAGTGACTAAATGCTTTATGTATTCAAATGATTCCTTGCCAACTCACCATTGCCTGTCACTTTCCCATTTAAAGTCTGTCTCAACTGCTTCTCTGTTTTCTCTTAATTTTCCTATACTGATATTTCTTCTTTGATCTCTTTTCAAGACAAGCAGATTTTCCATGATTCTCTGCGTTTTTTTAGTAGCAAAAACAATTCTGAGAAGCCTTTGGCAATGTTGGGCAATGGCTGAACTTATCTGCTAGAAGGATTAGGTCCTCAAATACACACTATGTCATTGTTAAAAGCAGTGTAGTTCTCAAGCCTGATACAACTCTGAGGCTCCCAGGAGCAGTATTTGTTTTTGTTCTTGCAAAGAATTGGAGAGCCATTGGAAAAAGAAAAACATGTCAGTGGAAAGGACTTCTGACAATTATTTCTCTAACAGTTGCTTTGCAGCCTTTCCTTCTCAGGGCTCAGGGTTTGTTGAAAACCCTTTTATCGCATTGCAGTGGGTTGACCTTGGGTCTGTGCAAGATGCTCTATCCCTAGATCTCCTGCTCCAGGGAGATCCATATAATCTCCCTTTCCTCAGCAGGACATGTCCTGGGGAGAAAATAAATAGAAAAAAAAATCTCATGGGTAAAGAGAAAGGGGGTTTAATGAAGCAAAAGCAAAGATCATGGGTGTAGAAGCAAAGGAAACAAAAGGGTGGGATACTTCCCATCAACAGCCAATGTCTGGCACTTCCTGGGAAACAGGGCTTCAGTACGTGGTTGTGTACAAGGCTGCCCTGGAAGACAAAGCCATAAAAAACCGAGTGCCCCCCAACCTCTGCCTTAGCTTTTATTGCTGAGCAGATGCCCTGTGGAGTGGAATATCCCTCTGGTCTGCCTGAGTCGGTTGCTCTGGCTGTGCCCTCTCTCAGGCTCCTGCCCAGACCCTGCCTAATGGCCTTTTGGGGCTGGTGGATGTTGACTTGGGCAGACAGCCTTGGCACTGTGGGAACACTGCCCCGGAGTACCCAAACACTGGTGTGTTGTCAACATCTTCCTCTCTGCTCAGCCCTCTGAGGGCTGCGATGGGAAAACTAACTCCATCTCAGCCAAACCTTCATACAGGTCTGGTTTTGCTTCCCATAGTGCAAAACAATGCCTGAAGTACAGCCTGTAGAGATTCTCTCATCTCAAGCTCAGACTTTGACTCTACCTTGGAGTATGTAGGGGAGAAGATTTGCCTGCCATTGCTCCAAAGTTATTAAAATTCATTACCCCTCTCCATTAAATTAATGAAGATTTCTTTCCAAGTTCCTCAGGAGACAGTGCTATGCAAGAAATATTAATGTGATGGTACTGCTTTGCTGAGGGCTTTTTTTTTTTTGGTTTTCCTCCTTAAAGGTGGTGTCCTGACTGCTGTGCTGAGTGAGGAGGAAATTGTGCTAAGTGAGAACCACAGGGAAGGAGGACATCCTGCTCAGAGCTTGATCACTGCCTTTACTGACAGAGACCATCAGGAGAAATCTAACATCTACCACCACAGAGCTGTGGCAAATAACTTTTGGTTAAAGGCATAGTCACACATTCCTATAGTGGTAATATTAAAAAAACATTTGGAAAGGTAAAAGATACTTGGAAAGCCACAAATCCACATGGCATTAGAGCACAAATATTTCAGTTGTATGACATTTTAAATTTGTTTTTACCTCCACACTGTCTAAAAATTATGAAATAAGGATAATTTAAACTAGTAAATGATGCACTGATACAAAGACCAATCAGAAGATAATACAGTATTTTTTCTGATGTCAGATCTGTGCTTGTTATTTATGAGTCACTGGCAAGAGCTGAAAACAAGCAGTTGTTTCAGGTTTTTTTCTTGGGTATCGGTCTGTTTTATTGGTGTGTTTGAAGTCGATGCACTATCTCACAGAACCACAGGAAATGGAACTCTTAAATATGCAATTTATTGCCAAAGAATGCTGTTTACACAAGTATCTGCCCTGTAGTAGAAGAGTCATTATTACCCATGGTTAAAACTTTTAAATATTTTTAAAAACTATTAATTTGTATTGCCTCTGTGCTATTTCAGTAGATTCTTCCCAATTAACATGGAGTAGCCTGTGATTGAAATGGCTATTTACTCCAGTATGAAGTGATTAGGACTGAACTGTGTAAGAAAAAGAGGTTGTTCAGCTTCTGGGCCTCTGGGCATGGAGTAGAAGGGAGAGCAAGAAGCTTTTCTGCTACTCAGTTCTTTCAGAAGAATACCTAAGAGAATCATATTCTCTCAGTTCCACTCACCCACACAGCATTTTCCCAAGCTTCCGTGACTTTCCTGGGACTCCTGGAATCCAACAGGTTATTTTTCCCAACCTCATGCAGAAAGGAGTTCTCCTCCCAGGCTGGCACAACATCTGCCTTCTGGCCATCACAGATTTAATTCCTCTGACTGTAGTACAGCTTGGTTCAGGAAATAAATGGATTTATTATTTAAAAAAAACCCAAACCAACAAAGATCTGTACATAGTTATGCTATTGCTTCTTGGAATAGTAATTTTTTTTAAAAAGTTCAAAAATACCAAAATGAAAGGAAAACCAGGAAAGCTGTTAACTGCTTTTAACTTTGTTATACATTGTGTTACGTATAAGTTTACTATATCTTTATTCTCTATGGGTTTGTAAAAGAGCTATTGTCAAGAAATTCTAACTTGACATATCATGATTGCTGCAATCTTTATCTTCTTAAAGGTGGCAGGAGCTCTTACCTCCAAAAAAACCCACTTCTGGAACCACCTAGAAAAATAATTTCACCAACATGTATTTTATTTTCTTTGAAATGGCATATTTTTATGTAGGGGAGTTTATTTTCTTAGGGTACTGAGGCAAGATGTAAGAAGGTATTTAGCTACTGTTTGTCTACCTTGTCACTGTAGTTTCATATTTGTCTTTTTCTCTGATATTACTCATGTGTGCTTGAACAAGGGGTTTATGATCGAATCTCAGAAAATAGGAATGAATGCCTTCCAGTTTTTTAACCTGTTCTGTTGCTGACCTGTTTAATATTTTCTGTTGAGGGAAAAGATATTAAAAACATCTAGACTGAATACCCAAAAGTGTAAGTAAGTTTATAAACTCTAAATATATTCCGCTTTATTGTAAACCCATTGTCACTATTTGATTTTTACATAGTTCAAATTCTGTCCTCCATAATCAACACAAACACATTTTAATTGGATATATATTTTTATGAATACTTAAATATATATACAACTTAGCTAAATGGTTGCTGTACTTAGAGCAGCGTATTTAGCTTAAAAAAAGAAGCAACAGCTTGAGGTTTTGCTTTTAATAACTGAAACTACTTTTATAAAGGCACATAAAAGTAACATTTAATCTCTTGCAGTGGCCCAAAAAGTATTGGAAAGATCACTGTTCCTGTGTAAAATGAAATTTTAGAAGCTCTTCAGAACACTCAGACTGTTAATTGTGTTAAAGTACATGCAGTAAATGGTTATGGTGTGCTATTTTGTTTTTATTGAAGACTAAGTGGAGTTTAAATTACCCCTTCAGACAGATAGTTTTGTTATGTTTTATTATGTTTTTATATAAATCTCAGTAATTCTGTTTCAAAGGTGAAGATAAAGAAATTTTTATTTATTTAAAATGTTACAAAGAAACCAATTCCTGCATGACAGTAAATGAGGCATTGCAGAATCTCAGCAAAAACTCGAACACTTGGTGATTTTGAGTACAACTGAGCTGGAAATTGTACTCATGCCCTCCAGTTTTTGAAAGATGAAGATGTGTGAGAAAGATGGACCCTTGCAAAGGTCTCAGCAAATGAGTCTGGGGGCTGTGGCCTCCCCCCAGTCCCAATCAGCTGATTTCCAGCACAGCTTCCAGGTTTGGCTTTCCTTGTGGATACATTTTCTCCCTCAGCCTTCTTTATGTCTCTCTAGACCTGAGGTAATTGGACAATAGTGTCACCTCTTACATCAAGTTCCTGTCAGGTGGCTTAACTCACAGTCCAGATTCCACTCAGGAGGCATTTTCAGGGGGCTGGGCTTCAATGATCACAGCTCCTTCATACAGGTTGCCCCAAGTCCTTTGTCGATCTTAACACTGTTTAAGGCAATTATGATTTTTAAGTCTCTTACACATCTCACCACCAGCATCATGCTGATACAGCTGGACTCAGCTGCTACGGTGGCTTGTTGCCATCAAAAGGGAGATGTCTCCACGTTACTTTTCTCTGTGTTTTCTGGCGTTTCTTTCCTGCTGACTTTTGCACTCAAATGATCAGATAACAAACTCTTTTCAATTACTAAATGGCAAGAAAACTGAGTTGTGAAGAAAAGAAAAAAAAAAAACAAAAAACATTTGTTGCCAAGTCAGTAAACTAATTTAGATAAACAAATAGTCACCAAACATGGAACATGGGAAGGGAAGGCATCGCATGGCTCGAGAAACAGAGAAAGAGGGAAAAGAAGTGAGATTTTTCTCCGCAGAAGTAGATTCCTAGTTTGTTTTAAGTTGTAGTTTGATTCAGCCATAACATGAAATAGCACAGCTGACTTTTTCCTTCTTTAGCATCATTAGGCTGTTCTCCACAAAGGAGATTTAGAGAGACACAGGCTTCTGATATTCTCCTGCATTTTAGGCAGATGTTCATCATAGATACCTCTTGAAGGGATTTTGCAACATTATTAAAGAAACTAAAGTTCCAGACAAACACTGCTTCCTGCAATGAATTGCTTGATATTTAAAGACATTTTAAATAAATTTCCCACCAAATCAGCCTCATTTAGTCAATGATGTCCAAAGCCAGTGATCACAGCTTGACACAAGCTACACCATCAGTTTATTTCTGATGGTTTTATAGCTAAACACAAAATTAATTCAATTTTTTTTCCCCTTTACTTCTCTTTTCTTTTACTTCTGAAACATTCCAAGGTCAGCCTTGCTGTTATTTCAGGTAAGGTCAAAAAGAAGTGCATGGCTACTTCAAAATCAGAGACTGTATTTGCTGTACTAATCACAAGTGCAATCAAATACAATCACTTAAGTTCTGCAGGTACAGACTAGAGAATTCCATGCTACTTTCCTTGAATATTAGATTAAAAACTGTTTTTCATTTTACTTAGATCAGCCAGACAGGAGGTAAACCTACCATAGATGAAACAATAAACAATGCTGATAGGTGAATTTTGAACATTGTGAATTTCTGGGTAATTTCTTTTGTTGTGTTTTAGGAATCAAATTTATGGAAAAGATAACAGATCTCAGAAGTATCTATACTGTTTTGTTTAGGTTTTTTTATAATTTTTTTTTTTCAATTTTTATGGACATGGAGACAACTGTATTAGATTGTGAACTTGTCTACCTCAACTGGTTTCATGGATATAACCTAGGATAGAATAGATATGAAGCAGATTAAACATCTCAAAATATTTTTCATAAAGTAAAATCACAAAAAAACTTCTTTACTGCATAGAGTTGAAAATACACAATCATGTATCTATACAAGGTTTTTTCTGGATTTTTTTTTTTCTGGTTGCTTGGGGTTTTTTATCGCCTGAGTTGGAAGGAATCATAAAGATTTTCTTGTTCCATTCCCCTGCCATGGGCAGTGACACCTTCCACTAGACCAGGTTGCTCAGAGCTCCATCCAACCTGGCCTTGAACACTTCCAGGGATGGGGCAGCCACAGCTTCTCTGGGCAACCTGTTCCAGTGCCTCACTACTCTCATTGTAAAGAATGATTTCCTAGTATCTAATTTAAATCTACTCTTTCAGTTTGAAGCCATTCCCCCTTGTCCGATCACTCCAGGCCCTTGGAAATAGTCTCTCTCCTTCTTTCTTGCAGGCTGCCTTCAGGTCCTGGAAGACCACAGTTAGATCACCCCAAAGCCTATGAACTGTACAGTTCAAAATTAAAGACTTTGGTTTCAAAATTATTTTGTTGTCAGAAATACACAAACTGTCCTTTATTAAAAAAAAAAACAAAAAACCAACAAAAAATACCCAACAGAAAAACCAAAACCCCCTCCCCCAAACCTAAAAGACACCTAAAATTAATATGCTAAGAAAGTTATTTTTTTTCCAAAGACAGCTCACTATTATGTTGAAAAATCATCCTTATATTACATAGATACTTTCAGGGACTGAGAAAGCACCTGCTTGACTCTCCTCTGCTACCCTTGGATGTAGGCATAGCAAGAAGCCTCATGAGACAGCTGAGCTCCTGCGTGTCTCAGGGGAAAAAGTTTGTGTACAATGAGCATGGTTACCTTCTCTGAAAGGTAAATTATGGGCAGGAATCAGGAAAACACAACATGCAGCTGGATTGTGTAGACAGTCAGTCAACACTTTCCTGTGGTGCTTCAGTCAGCTGAAGAATGGTGGGAGGAGGCAGGGTCCATGCCAGAAGGCAGTGAGTGTGTCTGTGTGTCTCTGTATGTGTGTGTACATTTTTGTGTCTCTGTATGTGTGTGTACATTTTTGTGGGGCTCTGGAGTGGTTAAACACACAGGGACACATTTTCCCTCTGTCTTATCAGCAGTCGGGGAGCGTTGTTTGCAAAAGCAGACTGATCCTGAAATCGTTTGTACTGTCCTACAAAAACCCCTACTTTACAAGCTTCTCCCACATGTATTTTAACAGCTGGTATCTCACAAACACTGGAGTGAAAGGTAAATATTTTATGCTACCTGGAAACTGAAATGACAAGCTTACTTGAGGAATTAAAATGGTCTTTTCTAGTTCTAACGCTTCAGAAAGTAATGCATCTTCAGGTTGTGATGGTTTTCTAAGTACAGTTAGTTTCTACTGTTGGTTTTGAACCACCTTATTCCCAAATCATGTCAGAAAAAGAAGAGAAAGGGTAACAAAACCAGAAAGCAAAATTATCTTAAGGTCTCATCTCAAGTCTTTCTGACATAAAAAATAAATGTTTAAAGCTAAAAATGTCATCCTCACAGGGTAGGAAAAAAGATTCCATTTATTGTAGTTTGCAGGATATTAGATCAGAACAAATAATAGCTTTGTGATTTCTCAGTGCTTTTTGTCATTACAAAAGCAGTAAATACGGCATGAACTGGTCTTTTAGACCCAAGAATTTTTCCCATTCCCACAACAATGAAATAAAATAAAAATGAAAGCACTTTCTACTGAAAACAACCTCTGAGCCTCTGCCTTAAAAGCTGCGGCTCCTGCAGGCAGGCTGGCAGTGTCTGGGGCAGGCAGGCAGGCAGGCTGCACCCCTCCAAGGGGGAACCAGAAGCCCCTCAACATTCCTCCCTCCCAGGCAACTGGGGACATGGGGACCAGGTGGGCCTGGTGTCTTGTTTTCTGGCAAGCAGTGAGATCTCATCCTGGCTCAGCACAAGAGGCTAATAAGGCAATTTATAGCTTGTCATTTTTCATTGCTTTTAGTAGTATCTTCCGAAAACAAAGTGGCGTTTCTTGTTTATCTCTGTATTAGACAGGTAAATGCAGCAATATTGCTTTCTTCTGTCACGAAGGGATGCACTGCTTTACAAACATTAAGGGTATGACAAATGTCTCTAAATAAGGACTGAAAAATGCTATCTAGACATGGAATTCTTCTTCATCTATTTTTTTCCCTCACCATTAAGGTAGCTTCAGAGTGGCTCAAGCAACTTCCAAATTTTTGTCAAATTCATTGACTCATTTGCATAAATCACAGAGTCATTAAGGTTGAAAAAGACCTCCAAGTTCATCAAGTCCAACATTACATCACCATTGTCAACTATGCAATGGCAGTCAGTGCCACATCCAGTTGTTCCTTGAATACCTCCAGGGATGGTGTGTATCCCCTATCGCCGCTCTATGCCCAGACATGATTCCTGTGCCTTTCTGTGTCTTTAACACTGGGTGCGAGAGAAAGAAAAAAAGCCAGACAAACTTTTCAAAATAGTTTTTGTTTCAATGACATGGGGGAAGATAGCTGCTGCTGCTGCAGAGCAGAGGAAAGCACCTTCCTGTTTTCCCTGGCTCTTGGCTCTTTTTCCCAGAAGAGAGAGACTGAGAGTTAAATTCCTTTGTCTCCCTGGGACTTTGGATTTTTTCTTCTTCTCTTCTGGGCTGTTCAGAACACCAGAACATCAGAACCTCACTGGGAGCCCTCACACCTCGGCCCGGAGGGGCCCGAGCCGACCCAGCTCCGAAGAGGAGAGAGGGAGAGGGAGACCACACCCACGGAAAGGACTCTAAAATCTTCCCAGGTTTTCTCTCCACAGTGAGAGGTTTTATTATTTAGCATTTTTATTTTCCTGTGTGTTTTTTAAATAAATAGGGTTTTTTTCCCTTCTTTCACTTTCCTTCGAGGAATTTTTCCTGAACCAGGTGAGGGAGGGGTGGCTGCAACCTGCCCTCTATAGAGGAGATGCTCCTCCCAGAGCCTTCCTCCGAATTTGGTCTCAAACCAGGACAGATAGGGACTCCACCACCTGCCTGGGCAGCCCATCTAAAGCCTAACAACACTTTCTGTGAAGAAATTCCTCCTAGTGTTCAAACTGAACCTCCCCTGGTGCAGCTTGAGGCCATTTCCTCTTGTCCTGTTGCTGGTTGCCTGGGAGAAGAGCCTGACCCCCACCTGGCTACAACCCCCCCTCAGGTAGCTGTAGAAGGGTGAGAAGAACATGAAAACAAATTTCAGAGCTTGCATGCTGAAACATTCTACTTCAGATTCTACTGATATCTGAAATAAAAGAAATTCTAATGGCAAAAAAGGAAAGAGGAAGACTTTCTTTGGCATGAAATATTTTTTATGGGGGCTCTCAAAAGATCATACTGACAAGTTAAAGAAATCATTTTATATTAATGAAACCAGCTACCCTCCCACTCCAAAATATTCTGTCGTGAGAAGGAGCAGGATAGCGAGAGAGATCAATGTAAGTCAGCCCTGGTGCATCCCACCTCGGAAGGCCGTGACAGCTGCACAGTTTGAGGCGTGTAGGTGCTTTAGGTTTTGTGTCTGCTGCTCCTGCCCTGACACAGCTGTACAATCTAATGGTGCAGGGGAATTTGCCAGCATGGCTTCCACACATCACTGAATTTCACCTGTAAATGAATGCTTTCAGGTCATCACAGAAAGGGATATGCTTTGAAGAGGCATCCTCCCTAGGATCCCTGAGGGGAGATAGGCACCTCAAGCAGCATTTCACCATAGGAACAGGATTTTATGTTCTCCCCAGAGGGGCCATCTCTTTATGTAAGCTATAAAAGAAAGCCAGGGAGGCTATCCTGTTTAAGCTGCAGGTACCACTTATAACTTCCCAAAGTTTTCTCTTTTCCCACCTGGAAACTATATTTATACATCATAAATATTTTAAAAATGTTCATATTTTTAAAGTCAAGATTTTTTAAAAAAAACCTCAAAGCTCAAGAAGCAGAAAGTTATATCCACTGTGGAGACTTACCCTAAGAGCAGAAGTGTCCTTTTCCAAATACAATATATTCATGAGAAAGGAGAGGCTGTGCATGTGGAATAACATGATACCTAATTCTTTTCTTTACCTTCTAGCTCGCATCCTGTCCCCCTTTTTATCATCAGTCCTGAGGTTTTTTCTGGCTGGAAGTGTGGCTGTGTCCACTTGCTGTGGGTATGACAGGACTCCTTCATTGACTCACAGTCCTTCATAACCTTGACAAGAAATGGACACAGGAACACCTAATAAATCTCAGGGCAGAGATTTGGCCTTGGTGATCCAGGCATACAGTGAGTTCCATTAATCACTGAAGGTCCAAATTCTCTTTAATACCAGTTAGTCCCACCGAAGGTTGTTTGAACCAGGATGGAGGAGTGGCACTGCAGGATTGTTTCCAAGTTCGCACTCAGCCGTCTGCACACTGCTGGCTCTGGCCTGAGAAATCCTCACATGGCAGAGGTCCTTTGGAAGAAGTTTCCTCCCTTTTGGCACAGGAGACCTGGCAGCAGCACTCAGTGATATCAGCTGCTGCCCTTTCAGAGCCAGGCAGATGGCGTGTGCATCCCCTTAACTCCGCAAATGGATCTGATAAGAACTCCAAGCTCAAGAAAAGCTCTGTTGATCATTTTGCTGCATTTGCATAAGTTTTAGGACTCTCACTTTCCCAGGGCAGCAAAATCAGCAACAAAGATGCATTTGAGAAAGGCACAAGCAGGACAGTGCTGTGTGTGCATTAGCCGAAAAGGCTCTTGATTAATGTCAATGAGTCTGACTTGGGTCTGTTCCAGCTCACATTGGGCAAGGGGGAATATTGCTTAATCCAAGGCTAAACTTGAAGATCCCTGTGCCTTCAGCAGTGATTATGGCTGATTTGTGTCTGTCATTTAATGCACAGGAATAATGAAAAATGGCACCTGTGTCTCTCTACATCAGATGATTTGCAAAGGTCAGGTTCTTCTCAGTGGTCATTACCTAATTTGAGACAGAAAGGACAAAGGTAGTGTGTGTCTTAAATCTGTGATTTCTTATTCTTAACCTGATAGCTCAGTGAAGCTTTAATTAGAGACAAGGCTATGCAAATTGCTCATCCTTATTTTCTTGTGTGACCTACAGCCATGTTCTTGAAATGAATGTTTGTGTTGGATTCATTACTGCAACTCTCAGCACTTCTCACAGCTATCTCCTGGTGACAATGTAGCACTCAATCAGCTCCATGACCCTCTGTTGCTCTAATGACAGGCAGATGTCCCCTTGACTCCGTTAATTCCTTGGACCAGCTCCATCTGCCTCACAAAGCAACCCACAAAAATATCAAAATGAACCCCACAAGGGCTCCACGTTTTTCTAAATCCCGAGACATTTCTCTCTTTCTGAAATACTTAGATAAGGGCTGTCACAAAGCCATGAACGCACTTGTATTTCTAAATTTGACAAGACTATATCTGTAGTGCCATAGACATTAAACGGAATGTTCCCGTTTCTTTCTTTTAGCACATTTAAACAGCACTAAACTTCATATAGTAAACAATAAAAGAATCATAAGATGTATTTTTTTTCTGAGTTTAAAATGTTTAGCCTTCTGCAGTGACTAACCTCTTAGGGTGATGGGAAACATGCTGTCACTGATTTGGTAGACATTATCTCAAAGGTCTTTTCCAACCTTGTTAATTCTGTGATTCTGTGATTCTGTGACAAAAAAATCATGTATTGTAAACATAGAGTCATAAAATATCCCGAGTTGGAAGGGACCTACCAGGATCATCAAGTCCAACTCCTGGCTCTGAACAGGACATCCCACCAATCCCACCATGTGCTCGAGGGCATTGTTCAAATGCTTCTTGAGCTCAGTCAGGCTTGGTGCTGTGACCCTGGGGAGCCTGTTCCAGTGCCCAACCACCCTCTGGGTGAAGAATCTTTTCCTGATATCCACCTACACCTCCCCTGACACAGCTTCAGCTTCAGCTTCCTCGGGCCCTGTCACTGGCCAGCAGAGAGAAGTGTCTGCACTGCAGTGTCTGCCCCAACTCTTCCCCTCATGGAGGGGAAATGAAAATATCCTCCTGGGATGTATGAAACAGTTATGTATCACCCTCAGTGACCGTGCCTGGGAAGAGATAAGTGGAAAAAATAAGAAAATAAGATCAAAAAATAAGAAAAGTGTGACGACATATGCTGCTACAGATATCTCTGTGATGAATTGTCCAACTGTCTAAAGATTCAGAGGTCTCAGCTGAGGAAAACAGGCATAGCTTTTAGTAGACAAATTTATACATCTCATCAGGCACTTCTTCCTGTTAATGCAGGTTTGCTTTTTTCCTTAGTATTACACCTCTGTATTTTCCTTCAGTATTGTCAATAGACAGCTTTTGAAAAAAAAAAAAAAAGACTAGATAAAGATTGCTGCTTTTGTTGTTTTACATCATCCTATGTAAATGTTAAAGTAATTTTTCTCTCCTTAAAAAGTTTAGCTGAACTCTAAAATGTAAACCTCTAAACTTTGTATGAAACTAGTAAAGTAACAGTGCATAGAATATAACTATCCTATAAAGTGCCAGAAGAAAGAAATAACAACCTCCCTGGGTTTTTAATCTAATTTTTTAAATTATAATTAATTGTAAATGTATTAATCACCTTTTCTGGCCTGAATTTTGTTCAGTATTGTTACTGCTAGCTTTCTACTTACAGTGCAGAAGTTTCTATTTGTGTTGAAGAGGAGCTGTCATGGCATCTTACTTCAGCATCCAGTTTAGAAATTGCGTGCTGAAAAGACAAAGATAAAATATATCCTGCTGCTTTTGCCATTACATATCAAAATATGTTTTTTTGCATAGTGACAAGTGCTTTTAGGCTAGAACATCACAGCAGAAGTCAAAGGCTCATTTTTTTTTCACTTGCTAATACTAGTAACACAATGATTTTTATTACCTTTTTTTTTTATTTAGAAGTGCCTAAAATTAAGTAGGCATTCAGTGATGGTGGCAGTCATAAACCACAAGAAGCTCATCTTGTTCTTGTCCTGCTTCGTGTTCTGGGGTCTGCACTCCTCCCCCTGCTGTTGCTCTGCATTTCACAAACACACAATTTCCTGTCCTCCCGCAGAGCTGTGGTTCCTTATTTGAAATCTGCTATTGCTCTCTTGTCAAGTACCTTGGCCCATTCCCCACACACCAGCCCCATCTAACAACAATTCAGCAAAAATAAATAACACCTGTTGCACTACTAGTGACAAAAAAGTCTGTACATTCATGTCATAGGTTCAGGATCAGACCCTGATGATATCTATGGGAAAAGTCTCTTTCAATTGTGATCCTATTTGCTCATTTTTATGGGTTTTTTTTTTTTTAGATTTCATTAAATACATAGTGAGAATTTTTATTTTCTAGTTATAAAGCATTAAAACAAATTAGATAGCAAAAACTGACATCAACAGCAGCTGTTCTGCATTTTGGTCATCTGCCACTCATCTTGATTCCTTCTGTCATGTTCTGGCAGGTGAAATCACTGAGAGTTGAGCTCAGTCCATGAGGATTGAGTATGTTAATGCACAGAAGAGAGAAAACATTCAGGAATACGTTCACCTTAGATGTTATTCCAGGCATGAAAATAAGGAAGACCTCACATTTTCTTGCAGAATTCATAGAAAAATTGCACTTCTGCACATGGTGTAAGAAGATAAATTCTCCACCAAACTAGTTAGAAAAAAATGAATAAGTGGAACTACTATCAGAGTTGCTCAGGAAATGCTATTTGCATTTAAACATTAAAATCCTGAAAAGTTTATTTATATTATTTAATTTAAAGGGTTGTTTGCTTTTTTAAAAAAATATTCAAGTCCTTGTATATATTGATGACTTTTTAAAAAGCCAATTTTTGTTTTTAAAATTAATGAAGAACACTTTGCAAATACTAATTTGCACTCAGATTTAATTTAGATGTAAATGGTGTCCAGGAAATACATGGAAAAGTTTTCAGCAGGCAAAAATAGAGGATATGAACATATTAAAACGTGAATACGAGTCAGCAGTGCCCTGAGAGCGAGGAGGGCCAGGCATGTCCTGAGAGGCATCAGGCACAGCATCGCCAGCTGGGCAAGGGAGGGGATTGTCCCGCTCTGCTCTGCACTGGGGTGGCCTCACCTCGAGTGCTGGGGGCAGTTTTGGGTGCCACAATATGAAAAAAAAGATATAAAGATGTTAGAGAGCATCCAAAGGAGGGTCACAAGGATGAGGAAGGGCCTTGAGGGGAAGCTGTATGAGGAGTGGCTGAGGACACTTGGTCTGTTCAGCCGGACAGAGACCGAGGGGAGAGCTCATTGCAGTTATGACTTCCTCGCAAGGGGCAGAGGAGGAGCAGGTGCTGCTCTCTTCATTCTCGTGACCAGTGACAGAACCAGAGGGAATGGCCTGAAGCTGAGGCAGGGGAGGTGTAGGCTGGATATCAGGAAAAGGTTCTCCACCCTCAGGAGGGTGGATTTGGGCCCTGAACAGGCTCATAGGGAAGTGGTCACAGCACCAAGACTGGCAGAGTTCAAGAAGCATTTGGACAATGCTCTCAAGCACATGGTGGGATTGTTGAGGTGTTCTGTGCAGGGCCAGGGGTTGGGCCTCTCATATATCCCTTTATCTGTCAGTATCCATGCTCCACCATTCCAAATGTCCACTAACAGGACAAACTTACATGACTGCACAGCTGCAGTCGTGCTACAACGCCCTCTTGGACCTTTTCCTTCCTTCTCCTCCCATTAGGTAATATCTGAAAACTCAAAGTAGATTGAGGGTTTGAGTCTGCTCTCATGTGTCCTGGCTTGATACGTGGCATGGGAAATCCCTAAGGCTTACTTAAAAATGAGGGTGGAATGGCTCAGTACCTGATGCTCAAAGAATGTACAATTACTGAGATGTAAAACCTGCTTTCACGGTAGTACACTGAACACGATTTGCACGGACAAGTCAAACATGTTTTAGCCTGTGTTAGGAAATTGAAAGAAGATTTCAATAGTGGTTCTTGCTTCCTTCACCAAGAGACTCTAGTGGATGTGATCAGTGAATCACACAGGTGATGACCAGTGATTCTGGGGTGAATCACCACCCTGGGTTTTTTGAGGTTGTGGTCCATCATTCTGGGGTTTTGGTACTTTATTTTTTAAATCCTTCTCTACGAATAACCCTTGGTTTTGAAGACAGAATAATTGTTTTATTATACAGCAGTAGAGTATTTGTGAAGAATTGAAATAATTAGTTACTCAACTGGCAAACTGAAGATAATCATACAGTTGTAAGTCATTAATAGTTTAAAGCAATGCTAGGTATTCATTTATTGCTAAGAGGGAACAAAAGTGATTTTCTGTTCTGAAAAGGACCTAATTTTATTTTTTTGTTAAAGTCTTAGTGTTTATGTAATTTCAAAATATTTCACATCTTTGTGGTATATTTCATCACAAGTACTTTATGAGAAAAACCCAAACAAACCAAACCCCAAGACCCTTCAAGTTCATACTCCTGAAAAGTGTGCATAATCTTAAGAAAAACAAACACACAAACAAAAAACCCAGAAAACCCCAAACCCCCTAGTTTTATGTGTTAGAATTTGGGGTGAAGAGTAGTGAATAGAGGAGAAGAGGAAAAGTGAAGGGGCTTTTCAGCAGTTCTAACAT
The DNA here is from genome assembly GCA_013398855.1 of Mohoua ochrocephala. Taxonomy (NCBI): domain Eukaryota; kingdom Metazoa; phylum Chordata; class Aves; order Passeriformes; family Acanthizidae; genus Mohoua; species Mohoua ochrocephala. Next base: position 57,503 of record VZTA01017156.1, read on the forward strand.
ACACTGGAAAGGATCGTCTATATAGTGAAAGGCACAAGATAAATATATTTCTCCCATGCCATGAAGAAAATGTCATTAAAAGTTTGACAGGGAATCAGTCAGCTGGTAGCTAATGTTGAATTCAAATAACTATAATTTTCCTCAGTTGTCATTATAGGTGGTGTTGGGAGCTCCTAATTATAATGGAAAGAATTGACATAAAATAAACATTTTTCTCATTTTGATAAATTAAGGACATGTGCTAGGGCATATCGCTGAGAGAATTTAGGAAAAAGATGCCCAGTCCAAAAATTGTATCACCCACACACACTCATTTATCTCATGGTATTTAATGTTGCTGGAGATCAGACATTAGACTGCATTGTCTATTGCAAAATGACAATCACTCTGCACTTCCTTGAGAGAATAATTTGTAGAACCGGTTGTTTATCCTTTTCTATTGGTACGTTATTGACTGATGCCTGTCTTCACTTTTAGTTTCCCTTTGTGGTGTAAGCAGACATCACACTTTCGACTTGATGAAATGTAATGAATTAAGGGGTCACAGCACAGAAGTGTTTATAGCGTTAGACTCTCGATAAGGCCCTGGCAAAAGGTGTAGCACACATGACAGCTGCTATCCTATGCTGTCTGAAATAAAAACCTTTCAGCTTCTGATGCTGCTCCCTGGTTTTCCCCATTCTTCCCAGCCTAGTTGCAATGCTCTTGTTAAACTGTGCATTGTTAAGTGTTTCACCAGAAAACGAGTTCAAGTGTCTGTTTGCCACCGCAGCATCACCAGTCAGAAAGGATTGGTCACAGCCTGTTCTGAAGAAGGTCAGCAAACAGCTCAACCACCAAAAGGAAGTTAAGACCTCTTCAAGGAAGTGTATTTCCCTGAGAAAGAAGACACGGACAGCTACCATTGAAAGAAGAATTTACTTTCTGCAATCACGGCAAAGGCTCAGATAGTGCTACAATGTTAATTTTTCTTTTGGAAGTGCCTTGCGCAAGGTCAGGGAGCGGCGCTTTGGGATAACATTTGGCTATGCATTTCCAGTCTGAGAGCAGGTATGTGCTCGATGGCTTTGGGCCAGCTGACATTGTCCACACATCTGTGACTTATCCAGTCTGCAGTGGGAAGAGGAGCCAAAGGCCAGTGTGAATTGTCAGCCTGGCAAGGGCAGCATTTGTTGACAGTAAAGCAGAGACACATATTCTAAGACCTGGCGGCCAAAAAATCATTCAGAGGCTTGAAGCAATCTTTTTTTTTTTTAGCATGGTGGGAGGGAGAGGTTTTAACAGAGGAGAGAGTTTCTCTTATCTGCCTGGGAAAAATATATTTACTGCAAATTATAAGAACAGACATTGTAAATTACCAAAACTAGCAAAGAGCTCCCCACAAGAGTAGCAATTGCACTGTAGCACAAAGGCAGATGCTATTTGTGAAAACAGATGCCAACTAAAAAATCACTAATAAGAAGCAGTTTGTCTTCTCTAACTTGCCCTTCAGCTTGAGCAATATCTAAGATTGTATTGTTTTCAGCTAGATCACTTGAGAAATAAAGAGCAATTTATGTAATTCATCCTTTATTGACACAGATTGTGTAATCAGCAGATCTATATTAAGAAATTGTTTTCAACATTGCATTTATACACAAATAAAATTAGACCGACTAAAACAAAGATAAGCAAATAAAAATTAATTAATTCTGTCAATGAAATGACAAAATAGACAACCTTCTTGGTAAAATTGCAGCCGTAGGTGATGTTTTAATAGAATTAAAGAACAATTTGACAAAATTATTTTGCTTTGTCTCAAGAAACAAGAACAGCTAACATATTCTCACTTCCATTTTCCACTGCATATCTAGAGGCTGTCTTAAAAAAAGAGGGAAAAAAAATAGCACATTTAGTTGTTTTTTTTGGTAGAGTTGGAAAGGGAGGGTTGTTCCAAATCATATATATATATTATTGTGGTGTTTATGTCTAGTGTCAAATATGTATTTTTTTTCCTCAAAATGCCTGTTGATGCAATGGCAGTTATGTTTTTTAGATATAATATCAGAGTTTAAAAAAATCCAGAGTGGCTTTTTTCAGAGACTGAGAAATAAGTTTTGCACAAGTGTGCTTTCTGTCTCTGAAATACAAGGATGTGAAAATAAGGAAAAGCACTGAAGAAGAAAAAGCACTCTCTGAGCAACTATTATCTGCAGGTATAAAAATAAGAAGTGCTTTATAATGTGTTTGAGTGTTTGGGAAACATTTTATTGTGATTAAATTTAATCTAAGCAAAAAGGAAACATTAAAAAGTGTCTGCAGGCTTTTTCATCTCTTTAAATCTACTTTTCACACTAATGGGCACACAACCATACCATTTCCTAATGTGCATTCTGGTTTTGGATACCTTTATTTGTTCAATACAGCTAAACATCACTTCATATTAGTTTCAATTGCTGACTACAAATATTATGGCTAAATGCCTGTGCTTCTAGAAACAGGGCTGTGAGACCAGTCATTGCAGTTCCTGTTTCTGGCATATTTCAACTCTCATAAGGCAACTCTATAAATCTTAGAACAGTTTCTTTTCCCTTCTTTTTCCTCTATAAAGTAAGAATATAATTGCCATTTTTATTCCCTGCTCCATAATAACTGTCATTGGATAATGGAAGAATCAATCAAACATCTTTTTTTCATGTCCCTGCAGCAACAGAACTTTATTATTTTTTACTTCACTGACACTGAGAAGCCTGAATCAATATTGACAAAACATCAAATCGTTTTGAAAAGTTTAGCTATGATGTCTCTCTCAACTTAACCATTTCGCATCTGTCACAAATGTGAAGAGTGAAGTCCCAATCTTGCTTTTAAACATGAGAGTCCCGAACGCAACTCACATTCTGGAGAAGTATCTGCAGTGAAAACAAGGTAATGAGACAATGTCAAGATTTCACTCGTTAATAATAGAGTTATTTAGTGTGTTAACAGTCTCTCTTTCCCTCTTCTCCACTCAACACACCCCTTCCCCTCCGTCACTACTGTAGCAATGCCTACCTACAGTTATCACACTGGGGGCACTGAGGGAAGGAATGCTTGTTTATAGTCAGAAATTCCAAGATGAAATGCTTTTTTGAATCTCTTCCTGTAGAATTCTTCTAGCAGCCACCTACGCTGAAGTTGCCTTCAACAGTGAATTTCACACTCAATAGGAAGAAGTGGCAGTGGTGAAAATATCCACACGTAAGTCTGCCAGGATTTCAGATATGAATAGCCCTTAGGAGAGGTGTTGTGCCTCTCCAGTACTCTTACAGACTCGTTGGAGATGGTTATACAGGTCAGGAGTGGCGACGAGATACTCAATATTTTTATAACAAGGTGACTACACTAAACCTCTGCCCTGTGGGCTGCAGCCTTCAGTACCACTTATCCTCACTGTGCTGTGTTACCCAGTGCTTGGCATAAAAGGCATCCTTACCTCTGAAAGAAGTACTAGTAAATCAAATTGCCTTTTCTGGTAATTGACTTAGCTAATCTCTACCTGAAACATCCCACACAAGCCCTGCCTGTTAAACTAGATAAGCTCTAAAACAACCAGGTGAGCAACCCCATGCCATGGGGAGAGCACGTCTGACAGGAACACTCATACGTGTGTGCTCAAACATGTACATCCGAATATTGAACCAGCTGTGCAGTCATCATGCACATAAAATCAGGATGTGTTGGGCAAGTGGTAGAGGAAGATACAGACATTATAAAAAAAAGTATATATGTGGCCCCCAGGATTGCTGAAGATGTGTTACAACAAGGAGCTGATCTGCCTTGTGGTAGTGGTGTATACAGTTGGTCAAAAAATGTATACATTCAATTAATGAAATTTTCCTCCCTCATTTTTTTTGTGTCCCGAATTATAAAATTATTAAATCCCAGAATTATTAAGCTAGAAGGCCTCTAAGTCAGTGTTCAGTGGAGGAGTAGACATGGCACTTTACAATTTGGCTTAGTGGGCACGGTGGTATTTAGTAGAAGGTTAGACTTGATGGTTTTGGAGGTCTTTCCCAACCTTAATAATTCTATAATTTTATCATTTTATTATTAACCCAGCACTTCCAAGTCCACCACTAAACCATGTAACTAAGTACCACATCCATGCATCTTTTAGATACCTCCAGGAATTCCACAACTTCCCTGGACGTCCTGTTCCAATACTTGACCAACCTGTCAGTGAAGAAATTTTTCCTAGTGTTCAGTCTATACCTCTCCTTGTGCAACTCAAGGCCATTTCCTCTTGTCCCATTTCCTGTTATCTGGGAGAAGACACTGAACCCCATGAGTCTGTAACCTCCTTTCAGGTTAATTGTAGAGAGAATGAAAGGAATTGTAGGAATTGAAGTCTCCTTGTATGACTCCTGGAATGATGGCTCTTTCAATAATTTCTTTATCTAGGACAGGTGCAAAATATTAATTTTCAAAACTCCCAGGCATGTCTGGTTTGTGTGGAACAGGTGACAAAGCCAGAGGAGCATTACACATTCACCAGTCTTGCAAAGTGCAATGTCTTTTCTTATGTGCATTTGCAGAGGTACCCAATATTTTTTCAGTACATTTTGTGGAAGATTCCAGATATTTCTTGAATCATTGATGATCCACATTAGTGTACATATTTTGGAAGTGTGAAACATTTTGATATCTACTACCACGTCCTTAATTTTTTTTCCATAGGCTCCCAAAGTTGACAACATCAGTCAGAAAGAAAAAGTCTTTCCCTCTTTTAGGACTGTCTAGACAACAGATGTCCTCCAAACAGGATGGCATATTGTTTCAGGTATGTGCAAATGCACATATTGTAAATTAGCATTCAAGGGAAAACACTAATATTTCCATACAAAAACATCCTCTCTCCTTTTGCCAGGCAGAGTGTCCCAAGAGTTCTTTCTTCTACTTGCAATATCGATCAAGAGCTGGTCTCATACCATGGATGCCAACCAAGCCTCATGTAGCATTTGGCTCTCTAGGACAACTCCCAAGTGTTTTGAAGGACTATTCCCAAACCTGTCAAACCCTTGCTATTCTGGCATAGATGTTCTGAATCCATCCTGCTTCAGTCTCAAAGGCTAAATAAAGTAGTTTCTGTGAAGTCAGAATTCACTTATTAAAATTAATGTTACAAAGACATCTTGGTAACCCATGTTTTATGTTTTAGGCTGGGCAGCACAAGAATATGCTTTTAAGCATTCTTCAAATTGCTCTCTCAGGTCGTTTTGACTGCTGTGTAACATATTTGTTCTTGGTTGAGGTGATTTCATCCACTGCAGCTCAATTTCCTCTGCTGGTTGTTATCAAACTTGTATTTACTGTGTTAGTATAAAGGTGCGTAATTTCACTTGCTTAAAATACAGTATTATACACTATGAGTTAGGAAAAGCTACTTTCCCTCTTACCTTGTATGTCCTAAACCAGTAGGAAAATAAGACCAATAGGGACTAAAATTGTAGTGATATTTGTCATACTTTTAAAAGTACATGAAAGAGTGCTGACAAGCAAGAATTTATTCAGAAGTAGCAAATTTTACTCTGTAAGCCACAACAACATTTATGACATTCCTTTACTGCGTTATGATTACAGTATTTAAACATCACCAAATAATATTTTTAAGCCCTAGGATCATTTAATACAGATGCCTTGCAGGGACCATTTTGCTTTTGCCTTACCACTGAGATAATGGAGCTCATGCAGCTGCTTGTGCTGCCTACATAGATATAGTTTATTCATTAAGTTTAAGAAATCTTAGCAGTCATTGTGTTTCTAAACATGGTTCAAATATATGACACAGATAAAGATTGATGGCTTAAAACATTTGATTTGATTCTTGCTTCTACATAGGCATTCTGAGCATCAACATACAGAAAAGTGAGCTGGAGAGTTAGACAGCACCGTGCTTGAGAGTTGTACTCTAGAGCTGCAAAAAGTTTCCTCTGTTTGATAAGGCCACAAGCTTTTCCATGGTAAAGTCAACAAGCTCATATTACAGGTAAAGCCTTTAAAGTCAAAGAGGGTCACATGGCCTTGGGGAAGTAACTTAGGAGGTTCTGCTCTAGTTTTCCATCTTCAGAATGAAGGAAGGGAAGAAATTAACTTTATTTCTTCCACCCTTGTCTGTATTCTGGAGTAGAGAATGTATTTGAGTAACATTTATGGAAAAAAAAACCCACAAGATTTTTGGTTCTGGCTGTATCACACCAAGGCTACAATCTTTTAATTACTACTCAAGGAAAAGAAAAAGTATAAAGCCAGTCATTTTTCAAAATAACAAGTTGAAACTGCTGTTGCAAACACTACTTGAAAATATGCTACAATTAGCACTAATGTTTCTGTCTGAAAGGTCAGTCATTAGAAAGGAAACTCTTGAAAGGCACAGCAAACCATGCAATTCAAGTAATTAACAGTAACAGCGATGTAGATAGGACTCCCTATAATAAATACAGCTATAATGTGAGAAAGAGTTTTGAAAGACAATAAAAAAGATTAAACCAAACAGGGATATAAATAAAGAGCGTGTAAAAAGAGATACCACAATTAACAGATTTTGATGCCATTATGTTTGTGTGTCTGAAAACATAAATTGTTTCATAAACGGAGGAAGTAGCATGATTTAAGCACTTCTTAAGCACAAAACTCATTTAGCTATTTTATGAGGTAAAGACACTTACTGTAAATCATTTCCACACTTGTAGGAGGGCGATATAAATTGCCTTGATAACATACGACTGATTTAAAATACACTTCTTAAATAGCACTGGCTGAATATAAAGCACCTTATAACTAGATGTGCTCTGAATTCTGAGACTGGGAGTTCATCAACATGTACAAGTGCTTGAAAACTTTTTATTGGTGAGACCAAGAGAGAGAAAAAGTGAAGCATGCTTCTAGAACCTCTTTCACGTTACTGTAATCATTGGACAAAGCTGCAGAAAGTAATTTCAAATAAACCGAAAACCATTCAAAAAAATTCTTCAGTATGACGTCTTATTGTATTACAGTTCTTTCCAGCATAGATGTATCCAAAACAGACAGCAGTAAATGATAAATATACTCATCAGGACAGCTTGCTCTGAACCTGGATATAAAAGTACTGTGGAAATGGAACAAACCACGTTGAGTATTTTGTACTGTTGTGGTGGCAACATCGTTCATCAATGTGTCACATAAGCACATGAGCAATGTGACCCCCAAAGGAGCAAACAAGGATGGGTGTTATGGCACATAGGAGGTGCCTGAGGAACCAAAAGCTGCAAGACAGAGAAGAAGATAAACATGAAGGACAAGCGGGCAGGAAATGCGCCGCGTCGGCTCCCCTCGAGCCACCCCTCTCGGAGGGAATCTGCGGCTGTCCTGCAGCATCCCTGGCCACAGGGGTCGGCCACTGCTGACAGGAGCTGGCTGCTGTTATTGCTGTGCTGTCCTTCCCCAGTGGGGAAGGGGGCTCACAGAGTGTCAGCTGGGGAGGCGCCGGAGGCACAGGAGGAGGGAAGGGTCTTTGTGTAGGTTCCAGCAAGACGGTTTATTGTGGAGGGGCCAGGGACAAAGACACTGGGAAAGCTGAGGGAAGGGTTTATAAGGGGAACAGGGCAACCCACCAGGGAAGGGCAAATGGGCGGAGGGAAACTTGAGGGACAACCGGGGAACAAATCGGAACTGGGGAAGGAGGGACTGGGTAGGGAGGAACCAATGGGGTGTCAAAGTGAACAGAACTTTTGAGAATATAATGAATATTTAACAGGGAACATACATATTGAACAGAGAATATACATAATAAACAGGGAATAACAAACACCAGGGAGAATCACACAGAGGTGTCCTCAACAGATGGCTGGCAGCTCTCCTCCCTGGGCCTTTGCCATCAGTTCAGGGCAGTGGTCCGATGACCACGAGGGCTCTGCAGCCCTCCAGAGAGCTGAGCCACCGCCACAGAAATGCTGCTGAAAGCAGAGGATGACTGGCATCAAAAAAGAATAGGAGATACAGGGAGCAGATGACATTTCTTTTGATAGTATCAAACACCAGATATCAGCAAGGAAACTCAGGGAAGACAATCCCGCCTAAGTTTCAACTTCTCCCACCAAGGAGCTCTCAAGCAAACTCAAACTTGGCAAGGAAGACCCACCGAGGACTCCAGCCATCAGTGATAACTCTATTGCACCATGGTGGTTGTCCTCACAGCTAATTTAAAATTTAACTGCTAAAGGCAAAAAAATTTTTTCAGATCATGATGATGACTAATAACATAGAGAGTAACAACTAGCAAGAATAAATGTTGCTGAAAAATTAATTTAATAAAATTTTAGAGTTTAAAATATCGTTTTGCCAGTCTTCAAAACATTCCCATGACAGATATTTCAAATTCTCTTGTGTATATGTGTATATACATACAGATACAACACATGCAAATAAATGTCTCCCTCCTAGGAACAATTTCATTTTTAACTGTTTTTGGTTATTTGATTTTGCTTTTGTGGATTTGGGTTTTTTTCCCCTTACATGAGATACGTATCTTTGATAAAAGCTGTCAGAGTTAGATATTTGTTGCTCTTTTCAGATGAAGTACAGCAATATGAAGGTTAAGTGAGATTTCATAGAGCAATAAAGTTTGTTTATACCTCAAAGTAGAATTATCTTTCAGTCACGCTCTTGATTGACAAGAGTGTTTTTGGTTTCGTACTCTGATGCTTGAATCTTACCCTCAGTCATAGTTAAAAAATTCATGTACTTTAATTGACTTTGGTAGAACTACACTCATTTATCTCATCTAAAATACTGGCTCATTTTTTTCTGATAAGAACAATAGGCTATTCTGTTAGACTTCTAAACACTCCTTATCAGTCGTTGCTATAGAAATAATTTTAGATATGGACTCTCAAGCATTAGTAGAATATTGAAGCTTCAACAAGTCTCAGAAAAACAGGTTTATTAGCTAAAATATCATATAAATATAGAAATGACATTGCAGTTCACTCTATAGTAATGAAGATAATAGAATAAAACTGCTGAAGAAAACAGTAAGACTAGACTTAATGAGATGAGCAGAAAGGGAGGAAATAGATCATAAAGACTTTTCAAAACAAACAAATAAATACTTTGTAAAATGTGTATTCGATACTTTTGTATGGACTTTGCTTGCTGAAAGGACACTGGCTTCATTAAATAGTTGTTATTTATAGTATGTATGCCTACAAATAAACAAATATGATTGTTCTCGTTTTGCAGAATGGAAGGTATTTAAAGGTAAAAGTTCTGTTTAAAGAGAAAGTTCACATGCCCTTAAATGATAAAGAGAGGAGCCCAGTAGTTAAGAACTCTGAACATATTTTCTCCCCCTTTCCAAGTTATTTAAGTACCTGTCCATCCCTACCCTCTTCACAGAGGAATGGCTCTTTATAATTAGGTGAGATATTTCAGGCCTGTTTCTGTCTGTTTCTGCAGGTTTCACAAAAGGCCTGGGTGTGCCACACACAGAATCAGCAGCTATTTCTCCATCACAAGATTTATAGAGAACGAGAACATACCGTGTGTGCCATATCTTCCTCCTGATCAAATATGATGTGACACTACAAAACTTTTCCTATATTCTCATGTCAGTTCTGGTTTGGGATACTGCTGGAAATGAGAAAGTACAGACCTGGATAAAAATGAGGTAATAGCCAAGAATATTCAAAAAACTTGTTCGAAAAGTGTAGTTCGAATTAGGTTGGAATTTCTGGAATGAGAAACTGACTTTTATTCTGTTGTATGTGTAATTCATGATGAATCCTGAGAAGCAAAGTGATGAGAGCGCTACAAGTACTACAAAACAATCATATTATTACTCTACTTTAATGAAAAAAAGGATGGGATGGATCCAGGTTTTGTTTTGGTGTAAACTCACTGTGAAAAAATGCTTGTATTTGACACTCGTGTAAGCTGATTAATGCAGTCCAGATAGCCACTTCATGGAAAAACTATGTATTGTTGAAAACATGGGATGTCCCTCCTGCCTAGTAAATCAAAAATTAAAGCATTTTTATTGGAAAAAAATTGCAAATAATAATTTAAAAAAAATATATCAAAGGTGAGTACTTTTGTCAAGGACCAGCTATGAAAAAACAGACAAACACCTCATCAATGGAGTCCTGAACCACCTTTGCTTTTATTATACAAAAGATAGTCTCTGAATTTTGAGACATTTTATTTACTGTAACAGATAACCTCAAACTTAAAAGGAGTATTTATTAGCTTTAGAAACATAACATTTGTATGTACAAACCACATACAAAACTTCTTGCATTACGTGCTTTCTGTTCAGAATTTCATTTCTCAATGTTGTTTTTGAAAATCCTCCCTGGATCATCTGCTTTTGATCATTTTGCTTGATGTCCCATGAGAAAGTCAACTACACAAGCCTTCTGCTCCCCTTCCTGAACCCACTTCCTTCTGCCATACTGGCTTACTTTGAACTGTGAAACACCAATAGTGTTTGATGCCCTATGAAAATAAATTGATCTGCTCAACTGGACTCTTCACAAACATCTCCTAGAAAACTTATTGAAAATTGTAGCGGGTTGATGTTGGTTATGGACCAAGCACCAACAAACTATTCACTTACTTACCTCTGCTATGAGTAAGCAGAGAAGGGGAAACTAAAAATTCACTTTTTGTGAGGTGAAATAAGGATTATTGAGGAAAAAAATGGAAGAACTTAAAGGTAAAACAGGCTCAGACTTAGCAGTATAAAGAGGATTTATTACTAACAGAAGTAAAAGTGAAAAAAAAAGAAATTATTGGGGAATTAAAGCAAGCTTCCAGAACAAACCTTTATTTCCAGTACCTCCCTCCTTCCAACCCACCAATCCGCACAAGGGAAACAAAACATGAGGTTTGGTCAGTGTATTCATTTCTTAAGAGTCTTTCTTTAAGGAAAAGAGTTCCTTTCTGTGTGTACCGTGGGACTCTCCCCACAGAAGAGAGTCCTCGGTGAACTTCTCCAGTGTGGTTCTGAACCTTCACAAGCAACAGCCCCGCCCAAATCTGTTGCATTGGAAGAATATCTCTCCCATGAATTTTCGCAGTTTCCCACACTGCCATTCGTGGGTCAAACCAGTCATGGGGTTTTAATCTTTTTAAGGATT
>VZTA01017156.1:68970-89839 GCA_013398855.1 Mohoua ochrocephala
GCCAGGGGAGGGCCCGGCCCGCTCCGGGATGGAGCTTGGAGGTCCCCAGAAGTCGCACTGTGGTGATCTCAGCTGGGCGGCAGCTCAGAGTTGTTTTTCAGCTGCCTGTGGCTCCTGGGCTTGTTTTCCCAGTGCCTTGGGCCCCAGTGCCAGGGAAGGGCCGGGCCAGGGCTCGCTCCACGAATGGAGCCCGAGGCCCTCCCCGCAGAGAAGCAGGAAACAAGAACCAAAACACCTGTGCTTGAGTGTCGGTAAATATGCGCATGGCAGAGGCATTACCAGCTTTCTCATTGGTTTAACAACATGCCCATCACACCAAGTTTTAAACCCATAACAAAAATAGAGTCATCCATTAAATTAAAATGAGAAAGAATAACTGGATATATCTCATTATAGAGTTCTGCGGGTCATTTGGTTCAGCTTGTATAGGATTTGTACTATTTATTTTGTCTGCTTATGACAAGAACACATTTTCCTTTTTATACTGCGTAGGACCAAGCACTTTACAAAAAAACCCTCAAAGATTGCTTTAAAGTCCACGCTTTGGAAGAAGCAGGGGAATGCTGCCAACAAATATACCACCAATCACTGGATTGTGTTTAGATTATTAGTATTGGTTGAGACTGAAGATAAAACAGGAAAATAACTTGAATAGTATTCTTATCATGGCTTGCCAAAATTAGTATTTACTCATAACTTAAAAGATCCTTGCACTTCTGGATGTGGTAACAAGGAATTAAGAATCTCTTTCAATTTCTTCAGAGGCATAAATATGAAATCATCCTATGAAGAAATAACTTACTTTACTAGGTTTGTTTAATTTTGGTTTGGTTTGTTGTTTTGAGGTGTTTTTCCAAATTTGATGAAATTTCAGCATCTCCAAGATTTTATTTGAGCTTTTATAAAGGAAATTAACTTTAAAAGGTATTGAAAAATCAATGTAACAATAATTTAAGGATGTTTTCCTTGAAAATTCATTTTTTAATATGAGCCAAAATTGCAAATTAAAATATCAGCAACAGATTGATTAACCTGAATATATAGATTCTGGACCATGAGGTATCTGAAATCTAAAATTACTCATCTAGAAATCAAATGGAGGATTAAACTAAATTAACAATCTATCATCACTTAGTTTCTGTATGGAATTGGCAGAATAAATGAATCATTATAGCTGTAGCTTATTTTGTGCAATGTGGGTTTAGTCCAGAGACTGACAAAAATTATTCTATTAGGTCTCTATAAAAGCCTGTGGAGTCCTTCCCTAAAAAAATTTAAAAATTAAAAAAAACCAAAAAGATGATGAAATTAGATGAAAGTAAGAAAAACAAATCCTTTCTCAGTGGTCTTGAAAACCAGGACACAGAATTCAGACACTTAAAACAAAGATTTTTGAAATTACTGTATCATAAGTGCATATTCATCAGCAAATAATAAAAGACTCAAAGATAAACTTTTTTCTATTTATTTGATGGCAGATAAGGTAATTGTATCTGTATAGTCTATCTATCTACTTTTAAAAATTATTATATGGGCTAAAGATTTAGAAACTTATGTATTCTCATAACATCTTCTCTAGGCTATGGCATGTCTTATTTTAGCTTGTCTTTTTGATTGTATTTTTGATCATGCAATGTGTGTTGAGTGGAATTTCAATGAATCCTCTTTATTTGAGCCACTTCTATTTCAATTACTATTTTTCAATACCTGATGCCTAGTTTTGAATCTTGATTTATTCAGTAAATTCTCAAAGAGTTTATAAACAGAAACATAATGTGACAGCTGATTTTTTTTTAGGATCTCTATTTAATGACTTTTTAGCTGAACTATCTTTAAGTCTTTTTAGTATATGATAAGAAGTAAATCTGCACTGGTGTAAAGTATCTCTCCCATATTAAAATAAAGCAAATGAGAAGATGGAACTTGCCTGGTTGTTTTCTAATCCCATATTTTATGATGTGTTGAGGGCAGTGCATGCTGGGGCACCTCTGAACTGGGCCAATGAAAGAACAGGGAAGCAGTTATAGAGCAGCTTGCAAGAGGCATTGCTGGTACATCATCGGTGAGGGAAGGCCATTGGGAATGGGGAGGAGCAGATCCTGGCTCATGAGGCAAAGAGCAACATAAAGTAAAAGCTGCAGAACCTGGTAAGAGCAAAAATAGAGAACTAAATAACAAGAAAGCATATGACAAACTTCTTGGATAACAACCCTAAGTTTCAAATCTGTGACTGAATTTAATTTTTTAATGCCTGTCTTGATGCAAACTTTGATGCTTCATGTTTTATTGATGCTGTTTCCTATTCTCTGTTTTCACATGAGAAAATACTAAAGGAGCCTTTAAGATACGTTATAAAGGGGGACTCACATAGTATTTGTCACCATTTCAGAAGAAAAGAATGAAAGGCCAGGAAAAGATACAAAAAATTCTGACTTTCATTTTCTAATGTGTGATGTTTCAATTTGATTCAGTTTTATTTTTCTATTTTTTCCTGTTTTGTGTACATCCCAAAGGGCAACACATGTGTCTCTATTATGTTTTGTTAGGAAACTTCCTTGAGGGGAGGTTCAACATTTTCACATTGACAAGAAAATTACTAAACACAGTAGAAAAAGCAGTTGAATGTTTAAGAAAAGAAGCACAAAATGGCTGAAATGCATTGAGAAACCAAATCAGGAAATTTTAAAACAATACTTCTGTTGGTTTTTTCAAATAAATAACCACATTTTACTCATAGAAAACACCATATTAGAATCATTGAATCCTTAAGGCTGGAAAAGACCTCCAAAACCATCGAGTTCAGCTGCTAAATTAGCAGCTCCACCATGTCCACCAATAAAACATGTCCCCGAGACTTAGGTCTGTGCCAGTGGCAGCAGAATTTGTCTTCTTTTCCCACAAAGATCACCTGAGCTGTGACGTCTGCCCTCTATAAACTACCCTGGGGTCAGCAAGAGATGTCACAGACAAGCACTGCTTTGATACCCAAGTTGGCCACAAGTGATGTGGCTTCTCCCCAGTAAAGGAGCTATATCTGTTGCAAACTAGAAAATACAGACAGAACCTTCTTTAAGCAGTATTTCTAACTGAAATGCCTGCCAGCTTGATTCTGCTTTCAGAGTTGCCTCCCTTTGACCGCATCTCAGTTCCACCAAGACGTTCGGTGGTACCTTGGTGAGTTCTGTACTTCTGCTAGCAATAAAAATATTACCTCAGATCAATATTATTTTAAAATATTCATGCCGAAACCCACTAAAGGGACAGTGTTGTAGAATTAACATACAAAATTTTACTGTAGGATCAGACTTATTCACAGTAAATCCCAGAGAACATGTTCTGGGGAAAGAAAGTTCCGGAAAGATCTTCCATAAGGTACAGAACCAAGGCCAGGTTAAATGGTTGCTCTGAGGAACCTGGTCTAGGGGAAAGTGTCCCTGCCCATGGCAGGGAACTTGGACCTGGATGTTCTTTTAGGTCCATTCTAACCCAAACAATTCTATGAGTCTCTAAATGTAATCACTCTTAAGGTTTAGTGCAGCAAGACCCAAACTCTTCACCCTCTCCAAGGATCCCTCACATTATAATTTATGGAAAGAGTATCGAGAGAGACTGAGTGGTCATAATCCCTACTAAGTGTTAACATTTTTCGTTTTTGGACCATCCCTTTCTCCCTCTTCTCAACCAAAATGTTGCAGTCTGTAATTAAGTACATTCTCACCTGCTCTAATTTTGGCTAGGATAGAGTTAATTTTCTTCATGGCAGCTAACAACCTCTTAAGACAGAATCCCTCTTTCAGGAACAGCAGAGCTCCACGTTTCTGTCAGGTCTGGAGAGGTTCTTCTGCCAGTGATGTTGCAAAACAGGTAAGTTTGGAGACCAGGTTTGCACCAGTTTGAAGCCTGCATTCCTCCTGCACAAATAGAAAGTATCCCTTGAGCATGCTCTGCTTTTTCTGCCATCCATTTTTAATATAAAGAAGGATATTTTAATGGCTCTGGAGAGAAGTGGGAAAGAAGGACCTTGGAGAACAGCCAGAACTGTCCTGTCTGTCAACGTATGCCAGACACTGATTCAAAATCACTTGTGGACATCAAAAGCCCCATGGGCAGGTGAGGGAGGGGATTCTGCCCCTCTGCCCCGCTCTGCTGAGACCCCACCTGCAGTGCTGCATCCAGCCCTGGGGTCCCAGCACAGGAAGGACATGGAGCTGTTGGAGCCAGGCCAGAGGAGGCCACCAAGGTGATCAGAGGGATGGAGCAGCTCTGCCATGAGGAACGGTTGAGAGAACTGGGATTGTTGTGCCTGGAAAAGAGAAAGCTTTGGGGTGACCTAATTGTGGTCTTCCAGTACCCCGAGGGAGCCCACAAGAAAGACAGAGATAGACTATTTACAAGGGCCTGGAGTGACAGGACAAGAGAGAATGGCTTCAAACTGACAGAGAGTAGGTTTAGGTTATATATCAGGGAAAAATTCTTCTCTGTGAGGGTGGTGAGGCACTGGAACTGGTAGCACAGAGAAGCTGTGGCTGCCCTACCCCTGGATGGGCCTCTGAGCAGCCTGGTCTAGTGGAAGGCATCCCTGCCCATGGCAGGGCAATTGGAATGAGATGATCTTTAAGATCCCTTCCTGCCCTGGTAGTTCTATGATTCCACGACGTCATGATGTTCAATAAACTGCTGATAATACACGTAATGAACATCTGTTTCCCAGTTGATTTTTTCACTATGTAGCCCAAGCTCACCAAAGAGGTGATCCCTGCAATCAGCAGGGTGACAGATCTGGGAAACAGATAGGGTTCAAAATCCTGAACTGGGAGCAATTAGATTCTGGAAGCTAGCCTGAATTAATCCTTCAGTGCAGTTCTTTAAAGCAGATCTATCTTATGATGTATCTAAACAAGTTAATCCAACAAAATAATGGGGAACATAAAAAGTAGAGTGAGAATAGGGAAAGTGTGTGGAAGGTATAAAGTGAAGATGCATCTGAGGAAACTGCAGACATATTTCTAATTATACATTTACTGTTACTTTTTTTTTTTTTTCTTTTCTCAAAAGCCAAACCTTCTTTCTACCTGGAATCTGCATCTCTATACTGATATACACTGTTGTCAGGTGAATCAAAGGTTTCATTTTGCATGTCTTACTCTTTGTGGGAAAACAAACTCATTTTGGAAGGAAACAGTAGATGCTGACTTCTTAAAATAATCTAAGCTGCCATCTCTAAAAAGATATTCAACAGCTGGTGTGAGATTTATTATTTGAAAATGAGTGCTGAAAACTTTTAATACAAAATTTGATTTTACTACAGAGAGAATAAACTTCTTTGAAGTATACCTTTTGCTATCAATGAGCTAGACTATAACATTTTGATTACATGTGACATATATTAGTACAACACCACGGTGTTGCAATTGCAGTATTAAGAACAGGAAAAAACTCCAGACAAGGAAGAGGAAACAGACATTAAGTTGTCATTAATTGCTGATGTAAGGCTGTAAGAAGAAAGAGACATATTTCATAAGGGAAAAAAAGGAAAAAAATGTGTTCATTGAATACTAGAATGTTCAAGATCAGATAAGAATTATTACAATTATTTGTTCTCAAGTTTCTCAGTCCCTTCATCTTTCCTAATGAAGACAAATGTGTGTGGAAAAAAAAGGCAACGGTGACAGGGTGAGCTCTAGGGATTGAATTCAACTGAATTTGCAAAGCTAATCAGAGATGAAAGAGAAACTAAAAACTTTAATGGTTTCTTTCCAACAGGTCTCCACAGGCTGGATTGTGCCTACAGGTAGAAGATGAGGGCAGAGAGAAAGAAACAAAGTTCTTACTGACCTTGTTTTGAAATGGAGAAACAGGATGATGAGCCAAGGAAAGTGGGTTTATTAAGTATAGAAATTTATTGCCACAGACCTGGCAGTTCAGTAGTATCTGTGTCATATCTAAGTGCTGTCTTTTTGAAGGTCCTCTCAGTTATTTCTCTTCTTGGCTCTACTTCCTCAAGCACCCATCTGTAGTACCGAACTTTTTTTCTGAGGTCCACCTGTTCCTTCTGGCCCATCCTACTCAGACAGGACTGACTTCAGAAACGGGTGCTCACTTGGCGCAGAAGTTAGCGAGATCCCTGTAGGCAAACATCAAAGATTTATCCATTTACTCAGTTTCCAAAGGCTCATTTCATCCCTTTAAAGCTCCCCCCAGGAAAGTGATTACAACCAGAATGGGTTTCACAATTTTTGCAGTCACCAATTATCAAACACAGGCTTATTCTTGCTAAGAAAAGTACTATTATAACCCCATCAGTCAGCATATCTGGCCAGCATTTCGAGATGTACATAATGGTTTAGTTTGGAATGGTACTTTAGTGTTCCTAAAAATTCTCAGCAGGAAAGAGCTTTAAAAATGAGAAAGAATTAATTCCAAAGAATTGGAATTAAATTAGTATATACAATAGTAATTACTGAGATTCATCCAGAGAGCAATAATTCCTATTTTTGCAGGAAGACAGTTAAAAATTGAAGCATAAATTTGAATAATAGCGTTGGTACAGACACTACAGATGAAACCAAAACAAAAACAGTTTAAATAATGACTTTTTTTATTGAGTAGAAGGGTTTTTTTATGGAGGTTCTTGGCTCTTGTGATTTCTAAGCATTAGAGTTATGGAGAAAATCCTTACTTTATTTTATATTGTAATTTCCAACATGATGTTATATTTCCCGTAGTTTGGAAAACATGTTTTTTTCCTGATTTTTATATTCATTCCTGTGAATGAAGAACACCTTTTTTCCCTGCTTCCGGATTTTACAAATAGAAGAACTTGGGGAATTTTATCCTCTCTTTTTGTTTTCATTGCAATTCAATTGAAAATCTTCCTGTGCTCTTCTGTCAGCCTCTTATACAAAGTGAATTCAGATTACCCGCTGTTATAACCAGTATTTATGTTTATTTTATAAAGTAGACTTTTTATTCTTTAGAAGCTAAGACATAATGCACTAGAAATTTTCCTGTTGTCAATGTCATACATATATATACATATATGTATATATATGTATACATATCCTTTTTTTTTTTTTTTCTTTTTGGTGGATATCTCATTTTAAAAACATTCCTGAAGGGCAAATGAACAATGCATCCTGTTTTGTTATTTTCCATCTTCTATATTATTTTTTAGATTACATCTCACTTCGATCCAAATAACAGGCAATATGGAGTGGACACATCTGAAAAATTTAAAAATTCAACTTTTTGTGCCATTGGCATTGTAACACATCATTCAGAAACTGATACTTACAAATGGTGACCACAAAAGGACTTCTAAGCTTACCATAGAGAAAGTTTAAAATACAAGCAGCTAATTGGAATTAATTTCAGACATTGATTATCTTCCAATAAATTTAAAAAAAAAAAACAAACTTACACCAATTCCTGTGCATGACAAAAATGAATAAATAAAAATAAATTACTGTGCTGAGCTAAAAGTGCAACCATTTTAGGGGAGCATATTTATTATCTGCTAAAATGGAGAGCTATGTGTTTTTCAAATCAGCTGGAACAGCTTAGCTGTATTTCTTAAGGCTGCTGTAGATTTTGTGCTGGAAACCTTATATCTTGATAAATGGTTTGTTTATCTGCTTGCATATTTGGCATCATACGCAGTCATTGCCTAAATAGATGGTGATACTAAATCCTCTCTCCTGACTTCAATCAAACATTGCACTTCACCATAACAGACTGAATAATCTTTTGCTACCTTGCCATGATAAATACAGGAAATCTGATGAGATTTGCTTAAGCCAAAAAAAAAAAAAAAACCAAAAACCACACACCTTTTCTGAGAGTCTCAATAGTTTTTGCTCCAACAGTTACAGAGTTTGGAAGCACATACTCTCTGTGGTGAAACCACTTGTGCAGATACTAAGAGCAAATATATGCCTGATGGTGACCAACTTCTGTTTCTCCCAAAGAAAAATCCACCCAGTGAAAACATTTCAGGAGGAATTGAGTGTTGTCATGCTGTAATCAGTTCCCTGACATCTGAGGAGTTTACCATGATGCAGGTGATCTTTTTATAATTCTTCCATTGGTGGTAATAGAGCTATAAGATAATAAAAAAACTCACACGTTGTGCAATTCAGATTTGAAAACCCAAAGCTTGACTGCACCAGACACCAAAACTGCTTTGCTACTGCATTGAGGGTTAACTTAGATTTCCTATAAATTTAGTTTCTGAAATAAAAAAACTCCTCTACTTGGCTCTTACTGCAAGTGTTTAAACACTGTCAAGGTCTGTTGTCATAGCATTCATGACTGATTTATTCCCTTTCTATAAATCAGCCAAGAGAAAGGTTTTATATTCAGACTGAATAAAGAAAACCCCACAATAATCTTCTCTTCTTCCACTCCACTTCCCAAGAATACATTTGAAAAACATGAGTGAAAAAGAAAAGACAGAAGGAAAAACAATAAAAAAGAGGAGTGAATAATATGTGAAAGACTCATAATTACATTTATAGACTGTTAGCCCTTGGTACAGGAGATGTTTTTTGCTCCGGGTTTATTTACACCTAATACAGTAGTTCATGATTAGAGCACCAAAACACTGCTATCACCAAAGAGCAAAACAACACATCTACAAGAGTTCAGGAAGAGCAACAGATAGCAATGAATGTCAGAAGAGACCATTAAATCAAGTGGTAAATTCATTCAAGCCACCAGTCATTGATATGAAATCTTATACAAATACTAGGAAGATATTCAGTATAAAGTAATTTTCATAATTTACTAGAGAAAGACGGCTATTCAAACAAAACCATGTGGATATAAGCAAGAATTTATTTTGTTTAGTGGCAAAAAGTAAAATCAAAAATCCCTGTCAAGTCCTAACTGCTGTTCAAATATGTACATAATTTTGAAAGGTAACCTTATGTAATTGGAACATATATTTTAAGTGGTATTTAATACAAATTACTTCTGGTAAAATAAAATAAACATGGTTTTTTTTTCATCCTATAAAAGAATGTTTTTTTTCTAGACTTAAAATCATTTTTATTTTTACTTTAGAGGTTTTTGTATCTATTACCTCATGCAACTCTTATATTGCTAATAATAATCTCTAAATCTTCTCATATTTAGATTAAATTACATCATTTATTGAAAAGTTGATTTTATGTATCTCTTTGGACAACTAAGATTGCTAAAAGATTGGGGCTTGGCATTTCATTGTTTGTTGTGGGTTTTTTGGTGGTTTCGGTTTTTTTCATTTTTCCTGTGGCACAAACTTATTTACTTGTCCCAGCAGGAACTTGGTCCATTTGGAGAGAGCGTGGAATAACTTGTGTGCGTCCACTGTATGTCTTTGTTTTTATTAGAACTTAGTCTGTCACTCCTTTCATTTGTTATTTCTACCAAAATGAAGAAATAGAACTGTACATCCCAATTTTCCCCACAATGACCTCCCATTTGCCTAGACAAATTTCAGTTTGAATTCTGTCCCCTGATGGGTTTATGTCTTATTCAGTCCTGCCTTTATCTGGAAATATTGAAAATTAATATTGAAAATGGATACATTAAATTGCAATCATAGTCAGGCTAGAGCACAGAATAAAATCACAGAGTATTTCACTGCAAACAATGGAGAATAAACTACACTCCAAAACCACAATGCTAATCAGGCAAACAGCTGTTGACTACTCCACATAAAAACAAAAATCCCATTTCCCTATTTCCATTTTATTTCATTTGAAATTGTTTTCTAAAATCAGTCCAAACTCATAAATAATTATCCTTTTAATAATGGATCTTTCATGAATAAATAAATATTTCAAAGATAAATAACTATGTTTACAATGACAACTCAGTCTACTGAATGAAACGTTAGTTGTCATTTATTCATCCATCATCAACATCAAAATTCGTTATTTGTTTCTTGCCTCTTTTGCTAGTGTAAAAAGTTATTTTTAGTCATCTGGCTGTTTTAACGACAAAATCTTCTGAAAACTGCTGTTTATAATCAAATGTGTCTCATTTATGCACGAAACATTGGCTATTAAAATATGGAAATTTACAGAGTTCATTGTTATCATAATACAGACCAAAAGTAAAATTCAAGCTTTGCACTTACAGCAAGTATTTTAAATAAGTTTTGATCCGATGAAAATGATCAAAATAGCCTTCCATCTCTTTTCTCAGAAAAGGTTAGTTCAGATCTGAAACCAAATAAATATTTTATTATATCAAAGTAGATTGCAGCAAACCACCACTACTACACATTAGGAAATAAATATAGAATTATTTGACACAAGAAGAAAAATTCTGTAAAAACACATAAAAGTATTGTGTAAATAAGTATATGTAAATAAGTATGTGTAAATAAGGGCAAAGCATTGTAGATATATGAATAATGATTGAAACATTAAACAATTAGGCTGCCTTTAGGTAAGTTAACTTTTCAGTACTAGTCAGGAACAAATTAAGAACTCAGATTACAGAGCAACCAAAATCACAGCATTACAGTTCTAGGTACAAAGGAGGAGATCTAAAGAAATTTTAGGGGGAAAAGAGATCAGTTGAGTTGACAATGCTCTGAAAGCCTCTTTGCTAATGAGAGACAAAAGAATGAGAGATGGGAGAAAATGTTTCTGTTGCTGATCTTTAGCCCACAAGTAAAGGCTTCCATATGATTTACATGTTCTTGACAACTTGCTCTTCTGAATTTATTTTCTCAGGATATCAGATTCAATCTCTTAAGAATTTCAGGGAAAGCTGCTTCAATTTTAGCTTCAGATTAATGTTGTATTCCAATCTTAAGATACATTTATTTTGAAAATGTTTCTAAAATATATTTGTTATGATCATTCTTTCTGTTCAGTGACTGAGTAGTTTTACTAAGAAATCATGGTGCAATAGTGAACAGACTTCAGAGAGTGCACAAAACAGTTTAAGATTCTCTACATGTCACTGAACAAAGTCTGGTTGCAAATACACGAGGTAACCACTCCATTGGGTCTATTTTGTATATGCTGAATAATTCAGCCAGCATTTAATCACGTGAGAAGGGAGAATGAAATAAACTGTTAAAATGTAATCTATTCCAGTGCCAGCACACTCTCCTGACACATTTCATCTTCCTCAGTTTCCATGATTTTGACTAGAGGAGGATCTGATAAATTCCATCTGAGTGCTTTGATTGGATTTTTTATAATATTTGTGCCTGAGTATAGAACTGAAGAACAAATTCCAAACCCCTCTCCAATTATGCTAATTTTTTAAACAAGTTAGAAGGGCTTGATCCCCTCTTACAATTAAAAAGTCGACAGTATGTGAAATGAAGACTTTGTTCCTGCAGAATGTGGTGCAGAAAAGAAATGTGTTTTTAATTATTATTTTGAAATCAAATAAAAATGTGCCTTGTGAACTAAAAATGCATTTCTCTTCAGTTTTTGTTTCTTCATTCCCTATTTGTACAACCCATTGCCAGCACTCCATCTTTGAGGTCATTTCCAACCTGGTAGTGTATGATTACAAGATTCAATTATTATTTTTATATTATTTAATTGCTGTACACCATTTTAGAGAGTAGACAGATAAAACAGTAATTTCCTATGCTAATTTAAGTTCAATTTACTTCAAACCACCTCTAGTAGGTTGTTATATTTCTACTTTTAATATTACTATAACTCTCTCACAAATTAACAGTTTTGAAAAAAACCAAAATGATAATTTAGAACGCTTTTAGATTACTTATACTTTCTTACATGAACAACAGCTTCTTTTGGAAAACAGTCCCAACTGGCAGAACAACACAATTTGTTTTGCTGAAGGAACTGAGAGTAATTTGTGTGTATGTGCCTTGGTAAATACCATGAAGAAGCATAATTACATCTGGTCTTGAATACTTCCATAACGGCAATACAAATCCTGTCACATTAACTAAGTCCTAAATTTTGATGACTCCCTAAAGTGAAGATTAAAAATGTCATATTCTTAGTATATTATGAAGCATTGCACAGATTTGCATTGCTACAGGGCTTTGAAATAACCTGAGAAAAAATTAATCAGAAAATTGGCTCATCCCTCCTATCGACAGAAGATTATAAATCACAGAATACTTTGTCAAATTCTTTAATGCACTTATTGCACATATTTATTTAGAAGAACTTCCCTGGATTCCTAACATATGGAGCTGCAGTACTGAAGCTTCACAGTTTAATGCTGACTGAAGAATACCATAGCTAACCTAATATCCCTCATCCGCAGATATCCTCAGTGTATGTTTGAGATCATGGATGAATGAACTTCAGAAGTCAGATATCAGTAGAGAATAATTCTTTAGATACACAAATTTGTGAAATATTTGTTTAAAAGCTGCATGCTAATACCTGCTGTGCTGAGCTCCAAGGCCTTACAAAACGGAGTATCTGCACATTAATTAAATGATCTGTACAGAAAGCATCTCTTGGAATATCAGAGGAAAACAGAATGCTATAAGACACTCATTGTTTAAACCAAAGAAATTGAACCTGAGATGGTGCCAAGAGTAAATTAAAATCTTTGATGACAAACATTTACCTAACCGTATCTAATTTGGAAAACAAATCCTGAGTTCAATTCAGGTATTTCAGTTATCTCTATCATCTTAGGTGAATTTAAGCCTCCAAAACACTCCAAAAAATTTGGGAATAACATTTTTTCAAAATACAGGAGTTGATCCGATAGCAATCAGTTTAAGGACTTACAATAATGTTCTCTACCTGTTGTATGCCCGAATGCAACAACTTCTTATTAAATAATTTACTAACTGAAATTCTTTCCATTGCTATCAAATTAGTGATTGATTAGTTTAAATAATGATGGGCCGATTCAGGTGAATTTGTGCCCATTTAGCTATGACTTGACTTTCAAGACTCTTCTATTTAGAGCACAATGGGAACGCCACAAGAACTTTTGTCTTACATGGATCTGGTATCTCCTTCTCAGAATGAGTGCAGGTGCGATACTTGAAGACGAATTGCAAGACAAGCATTGAGCTGATTGATTTTGGTTTAAATGGCAATATTATGCCTGAATGACTCCTTCTCACATCATTGGTTTGACTTCAGTCAGGACTTTCAAAACTATGATTTTCACATTTTTTTTTAGCAATATGTCAAAACTAAAATCATAGCCAGAAAGGGATGAGACAGCAAAGACTGTAGAGATTTTGAGGTCTCGGTTAAATATGAATAATCAAAATTGCCTGTTTCAGATGTTTTGAAGAACAGTATGTATTTGCTTGAGAAGTCCAAGCAGAAAATTATTCTTTTAAAGCTCACAGGCCATACAGGATCACACAGATATTTTGATGAACACATGCAGATTATGCACATTTCTGTCAGAACTTGTACTTCTTCTTAGTATTGCACACACTGCAAAGTTTACAATACATGCAGCATTCATAAGGCATGAAAGATACGTGTTGTTCTTATACATATGTCTGAAAATACCAGTAAAAAAGTACATCTAAAACTTGTTTCTTGTTGCTTCAGAGCAAGCAACAAAATTTTGCTGCAGTATATTATTCCTGTGCCTGCTTGTCTCCTGGTTGTCTGTAAAATGAACTGCAGTGAACTTTAAAATGAAAAATATTGGATTTTACTTGCTGTCCTTTCTATTTTCTCTTGTTCCTTTATGGCCTTAGAATGTTCCTGTGCCTAAATGAAAATGGATCCTTTTTTGAAGATTTTGCTGACTTTATTGTAGGCTTGACAGGTGCAGAAGTCAACCCAGACAGCTCAGATCTGGGATATGCTCGTTCTATTTTACTTTCAATATTATGAAAGCCCCAGTGTTTCCTTTAAATTTTCCAACACTAAATTTATAGGTTTATGAAATTCTCTTGCTGGAAAAAAAACAAACCAACAAAAACCAACCAATCAACCAACCAATCAACCAAATGAAGACTGGTTTCTTTAAAAGAAAAGTGTATTTCAGCCTCACGTTCCATTTTTATTGCAACCATGAAATGAATAGATTGTGTTTTTCAGACACAAAGGTGGTATTTAACTGAGAAAATCTATCATCTTATGCTTGTTCTGGGAAGATGCTTTTTAAACTGTAAATGAATGGGCTAGATCTATAGTCCCACAAACACTATCATCATCACCATCAATCACTACTATTCCTATAAACTGTTCTAGGATTTCTATTTTTACTTTCAGTTTTTAATGCATTTGTAATTTTCAAATGGAAGATAAAATAAAATTAAATAACTTTTAATGTAAAAAAAGAAAAAAAATCCAAACCTTTGTTACAAGAAAAAAAAATCATATTTCAAATCCCCAGAGGAAATGTTACATCAAGCTAGCAATTACATTTAGAAACTTAGTTAAAGTTTTGCTAGAAAGCTCATGAACCATCTGATACAGGAAACAGTGAGGATGTTTCCACTGTTAATCAGTGTTTTATTCTGACAAAATAGATGAGAGCCTATAAGTCTGTAGAAGACCTTAATCACTCCTCAGTCTTCCACACGAAGCTCGTTGATGTCACTTCATTAAAGCTTGTCCTGTTTGAGCACCCCTTTGCTCGCTGCACACGGTGTCACTGCCAGTCACTGTATCCAACATCCAGCTGGGAGTCAAAAGCTATTTTTTTCCTTCAAAATTTGTGACCTTTTCTTCCTCTAGCTCTTTTGTCAAGTATGATTCCTAGTGATGTTGTACTCACATCCTTCCTCTGAATTCACCACAGAGGTTCTAAGTTAACTTTCCATCCATACAGTTGTGAATCCATTCCATTTTATCAGCTTTCCTGAATAGTTGCATGCTTCTTGCTTTTTGTTTTCACACCCAAATCCCTTTCAGTGCTACCTCTCCCACGCATCTGCCCATCTCTCATCACATTGTCTTCCAGCACTGAGTTCCACTCCAACTAGATTTTTCTGGCTATTTCTTACTTATTTAGACATCTCAGTACTTTCTTGTCTATTTTTACACAATTATCTAGGCTCTTCAAGGAATCAAAATTTCAGCTGTCTTCTTTTTTTCACCAGTTGTCAACAGATAGAGGAGGGAGGAGCTGGAACATCTGGCATGTTTCTCTGTGAGACAACATTTTATTTACAGGTGTTTTTATGTTTATTCTTTGCATATCAAATCCAGGAAATGGATGGGTATGACAGCTTCAGAACTATTTCTGCCCATGATATTCAGGGGCTGTGACTCAGTGATCCCAGAAGTTCATTGGTTGCTTACACAATTTTCTAAAAGAATTACTGTTACGTTGTCTGTGTTGGTTTTTTTGAGTTGTAAGAGAGTTTAAATCCAGAAATAAGTAAAAAAAAAAATCTCCTTTTTTTTTTTTTTCTTGTACATTGTACATTTTTCAGTCTTTCTTTGAACATTGAAAGGTTAAGTAATACATAGACATTGTTTATTTTCTTACATATATTCTATAAAAATTTGCTTTATTTAATATGGGCCATTTAGTACATAATGATGTTGAGATTTTAATCCACAATGTCCTCTGCTTATTGTAGAGAAGCTTTAGCATGAAAGACATTACAAATACAAGTGGATAAAGAGAATTACAAGGAAAAAGTGAGTCTAATTGTTTATGTGGAGTATGTCTGAAATGATGCTATTTATTCAACAAAACTGGTGAAGGTAGAACAGATGTGTAAATAGAAATTAACTTACTGTTTAAAATTTAAAATGTGCTTTGTCACTTGTTAGACAGTAAGCAGACAATAATAATAAAATGACTTTGAAATTAGTCATTTAAAGTCAGAGTGCTGTGATTTTTACATCAATTTGGTATTTCACAGCAGGCATAACTTATATTGGTTTACACTGATGAAATTTGTGCTAAAAATAGACATAGTATATCAATGACTTAAAGTCCTCATATGCAGTTTGAAAAGTTTTAGCTGTTATTATTTATTTGCACAGCAATGCCATTCTCCTGATGTTGAGGTTTAAAAATATTCTCCTGCATCCTTCTATATTACTTCCTTATCCAGTACCTTTTTTTCTCGCCGTACAGATTTGATGAAAAATCAAGTCCTTTAAATGGGTGACAACACTTTAAACCTGATTCTAAAAGCTAGACTGGTCCATTCAGCTACTGTCAAAGGAAAGCTACAGTACAAACACAACAGCACTAATGGCTGGTTTCATGTTTAACAATATCCTCAGCAACAAAAGACACACTAGTAAAGCTTTTATTGCGTTTAAAAATAAATTCTAAGAATGTGTATTTTTTTTCTCCTCTTNCAGGAAAAAAAAAAAATATACCTTTATTCTACCTGGGATTAAAAAAAAAAAGGAAAAAAGAAAACTGTGGATCACTGAGTATAATTTTCAACAAATGGAGACTATTTTGCTGGCTCTATCCATTTCACAACAGCTTAAGGCAATGTGCACTCAGAAAGCAACTTCTTCACCAGCATGAAACGTATGAAAAAGTGGGAAGCAATCTCTGGAGCCAGAGTGAAAGCATATCAAAGAATAGCTTACTAAAGATAAGTGGGGGTGAAAACTCAAGTTTAGTTGGTCAAAAGATTCAAAGAAACAACTCTTAGGCCTACTGAGCTTTCAAATAGAACTGAAGAAGGATCAATAGGAAAGTTTTTAAGCAAAAAAACAAGTATCCAAAACAGAGAGAAAACTTGAAAGGCCAGGAAATAGCCAAAGCATGAGAATGGAAGTTCAAAGTAGTGGAAAACCAAAGCCAACTTAGTACTTGATCCTGACAAACACTGAGCATCTGCAACCCTCAGTGGGCCAAGGCTGCAAGTTTGTTTACAGATTGAGAATCTCATGCCTGAGTGCAAATTTTAGCAAGATCTAAATTCTTTAACAGGCAAAAATCTCTTAAGCTCTCCAGTCACCATTAACTTTTCCTGCACGACATGTCAACGTGATTTTTATATTCTTTGCCATCTTACCCAGATGAAATAAAACAAGAAGCAAATCACCTCCTCCCCCTAAAAAACCCAACCCTCCATACTGTCTCTGGGAACCCTCTGCACAAACAGAATTGTCATTAGAGGACGAAAAGTGTAAGATCTTACAGCCTCGGTTTTGCCATTAAACATTCATCAATAACAAGTCATAATATCCATCTCTGTGCTTTTATCTTACACGAAGCTATGACAGCTCTCAACACTGTGTGTGCAGCAGCAGCACACACTACTTTTTCTTCATCTTTATTTTTCCTTCCAGTTACATCAAGTATGAAGTCTCTCAGTCAGGCCACAGGACAAGTTATACTTACTACTGTGCTACAAAATGCACCTCGGGCAAATTTCTGAGCTCAACC
The DNA here is from genome assembly GCA_013398855.1 of Mohoua ochrocephala. Classification (NCBI taxonomy): domain Eukaryota; kingdom Metazoa; phylum Chordata; class Aves; order Passeriformes; family Acanthizidae; genus Mohoua; species Mohoua ochrocephala. Next base: position 86,272 of record VZTA01017156.1, read on the forward strand.
GTGTTCTTTGTCTGGCAGATCACACTTTTTTATTCAGCGAGAGAAATTAAAGAAGTGACACAAAAAGTAAAGCCAAATACCCAGCTCTATTGCTAAACACAGTCAGTGTACCTGTCTATATTACTTGAAATAGTACCCTTAAAAATAAAGATATCGTCTGGGTTTTAAGTTTAACAGAAAGGAAAGGTTGTAAACTCTTTTTGTTCGGATCACTATTTGCAGTTTGGGAAATGGGAATACCTACCTGCTGAAATCAAGGTCCTTTCCTTCATATCCACTTTATATATAAAGGGTTTGCTTTGTGATTTATTAAATATGAATTGGCTTTAAAAGCCTGCAAAATTTTTTGAATCCAAGAAATACAGAAAGAAACATAAGTGGAGAAAGGAAGTGGTTCCCCACCAACATTAATTAAGGTCATTTGTTCCATGGGGAGGAATTCAGTGACATTCTTCCCTATCTCACCCATAAAGCAGCTAAGATGAGACACCACTGGGAACAAGTCTGAGCTATAAAATCTGGAATGTTTCTTTTAGTTTTATTATTATTTGTTATTTTATTACAGTGCTTTGCACAAGATAATATTAAGCAATCCTTTTTGGGAGAATTGCCCCGACTCCCTCACAGTAGCACCAGCCTGATCTACTGGGACCTTTGAGAGAATGATCTGAGGTCACAGCAGCAGTACTGCTGCATGGCAACACATAGTTACTGCATAAACCTTTCTATGTGCACTCACCAAGTAGGATGATTTAACAGGACCAAGGTGAATGCTCACGTTCTTAGTCATGTTTTTATTCAGAAAATATTGTTGATTAGGGAATTACATATTAAATGCTGATTTGCCTATCTGGTGAGTATCAATTTTGAGCTTTCTTCATATTTGCATGTTAAAAAGGCCAGTTGTGCACTTATTGGACCTTTAGGGACAATAACTATATGTAAACACAAAAAAAGAGTAAACTTTTTTTTTCTAACATATAATGAGGATGAAAGTCATTATTTTCTTTGTGTTTTCTCAGACCCAGGCATGCCTGAGTGGCTAAAATGGCGAGATAGATGAATACTGAATCAAACTTACTTAAATATTTTTGTGTTTTTAAAAAAACATCATTAGAGAGTATTCTCAGATACAATAAAACTGAATATGACTCACAGCCATTGGGAAAAATTGATTTAGCTAGTTACTACAGCAAGTTTGATGGCTGGCATACCAAATGACCTTTGAGATGTAAAATGTTTGATATGGAGCATAGCAAGGAAGGGAAGAGAACATGAAAGGTAAAAATCACCATATAAAGTTGAAGATCTGTTGCTTATCTGAACTGATTGCAGTAGAGGAGACAGAAGATAAGGAGTGTATAGATCTGTGTCTGAGCTTGGCAGGAATTAAGTCAGTGTCAGAACTTCTCTTGTACCTTTGCTCAGGAGCTGTGATAGAAAAGAGATCCTCCTGTTACAGATGGTAATGCTAAAATACATCCAGTTCTGTAAAATGCGGATAAAATGTGTTGTTGCATTGCAATATCAGACTGAAAGCCACAATTTCATTCTTCAGTTATTTCATGCTGCAAAGCATGGAGTTACTTAAAAGAGTTATTTGTACTATAGAAAAAGGAATGAACATTGTGTGGTTTCTCACTGTCTGTAGAATTGCACTGGGGGAAAAAATGTACAAGCAAATAACTTAATGACATTCACACAGAAATATAGACTGTTAATCCAATTTTCCTCATATGTCTAATATGCACCTGTGATTTATCAAGCAGTAATTAATTTGATTAGGGAGGAGCTGTGGCTTTCATATTGTCCCAGTGGGATCCATTCAGAACTTTCTATCCCTCACAAAGTTTCTCTGGGTGTAACATTTTTCTTGTACTGTGTACAGTGCACAAGCACTGCAGCATAAGGGGACGAGTAGAACACAACAGGACAGGAGCAGAGCAGGACAGAAATAATAAGAATACAATTCTTGCACACTGGCCCTCAATGATGTCACTGCCTTTTAATGCATAGCTTGAAGAGATGGGCACAGGGGAACTAGGGCTGACTGCACACAGGAGAAGATGTGCAGTCCTACATAATCTGCATGCACACATATGCAGTCAAACACACATCTCTTGTACGTTATCATATGTGTTTTCATTAACCTTCTGTAGTGCTTGAATTCGGCAAAATTTGAGTTATAATTTGTCATAATTTAAGCCAATGCTGTTCATTTACTGAGGTTGAATATTTCATGTTGCAAAGTTTAAGAGTTGCTACTTTCCTGACTGGCACAACAAATTGACCCTGCTGTAACCAGCGTGCTTTCCTGAAAATGTCTGAGGTGATAGCCCACGTTCCATTGGAATGATTATGTTGCACTGTTATTTGAGGACACAATCTCAAACTGCCACATCAAATACTACAATAAAAATCAGTGTTAGCCCAATTAATTTCACAGTGAATTGTTATATCCCAATTAGCCTCCCGCTCAGTTCCTGTGCATGCATTAATTCTTCCTCCACACTCTTCTACTGACTGCAGATGTGAAGAGCAGGGTGTTTCCCTTTTTTTCTATTTATGATGATCTCTCTTCCTCCCAGCCCCTCGCGTTGCTCACCACATATATAACCTTGACTCACATGAACCATTCTCATCACTGGAACTTTGTTTGCTGTGCTACGGAAGTGAGAGGGGAGTAAACACACCTGAAAGACTACCTTGCCTCTAGTCTTTTGTTCTGAAATGAAAAATACATCCAGACAGGAGCAAACTGTGCTGCAGCACACAGACAGAACAAACTTTTGGATGTCTTGTGCATGCAACTTGTTATGATGTCTCTAACACTCTGCTTAGGACCCTGGCTGCAGAGGTGAAGGTATATTTATCTTGCACAATACAAAATTTGAATGTTTTTATTGAAAAAGAAGCACAATTTTAATTCGCAGATTAGAGTGATCACTTCCAAAAACTCTTTATGGAAAAACCCCCACCATTTATTTTCTTCATTTCTTTTTTAGATCAGTACAGGTACAGAGTTGCAGAAAACATGCTGAAATGCCTGAAAATAACCCAGGATGCCTATACACATGAGAGAGCTTCCCAGTTTGTCTTCACAGTCATAAGTCATGACTTGCATATATCCACTTTCTGATTTCAGGGGCTAAATTACACTGCCCTGTACATAGAAATCAAAACATTAGCCAAATAGTTTGTATTTTGTCAAGATTTAGCAATTTATCTATTTAACAATGTAGGAGGATAAAAATCTAGCAGTAGGATGCAAATACTGAAGAGAAATTTAAAGGATTAAACATAACAAGGCCCAAATACGCCACCATGGGAAGGGCAAAGGAGAAAGAAGAGAAGAAAACCCAAATGTGTATTGGTGTTCTTACACTCTGTTCAAAATTGAAAGCAGCACCAAATTTTTCATGATCATTTCCCTATTACTCCCTTTTCTTCTCTGAACTTAAAGACTGTGTCCAGTAAAATCCTTCACAACAGATCATTCTTCCTTCATTCTGAAAATATAAAACCCCATGGCTCAAATATCATCTTTAAATAATTGTAAATCCATATG
>VZTA01017160.1:0-23612 GCA_013398855.1 Mohoua ochrocephala
CTCTGGACTTGGTCCAACAGTTCTTCTTATGTTGGGGCTGGATGTAGTACTTTAGGTGGGAACTCACAAGGACAGAGTAGAGGTCAGCTCGCTTGACCCGCTGGCCATACTTCTTTCAATGAAGCCTATGATGTGGTCTTTTTTTTCATCTGCAAAACTATATTGATGGGTCATGTTGACCTCATCCACCACAACTCCCAAGTCCTTCTCCTCAGGGCTGCTTTCAATCTATTCTTTACCCAACCTGTACCTCAAGTGTTTGAGATTGCCTTGAACCAGATGCCAGACCGTGCACTTGGCCCTGTTGAACTTTGTGAGGTTTACATGGGCCCACCTCCCAAGGTCCCTTTGGATGGCATCCCTTCCTTTTAGTATGTCGACTGCACCACGCGGGCTGGTGCCACTGGCAAACTTGCTGAGGGTGCACTCAATCCCACTGCCCATGTTACTGACAGAGATGGTCCATAGCAACAGTGTCAACATTACATGTTGGTTATTATTTCAGCCCTGTTCACCTCTTCAATTCTTACTAGAGTAGTTACAAGTCTGGAAAAGTATTATTTTATGGCAGAGATCTTTGGTGGGTCAGATATTAATTAGTGAAGTAAAGAAATTCATACTGAAATACTCTGTGCCATTTTGACCCATCTTCATTCTACTGCAACACCGAGGTGGTCTTTTGAGACATGCTCATCCCTGAGGAATGAGACCACTCGTCACTGGTCTCCACACAGACAGAGAGCCATTGACTGTAACTCTGAGAGCAACCACTCAGCCAGTTCCTGGTCAGCTGAGTGGTTCATCTGTTAAGTCCATGTCTCTCCAGTTCAGAGACACGAACATCTTATGGGACAGTGTCAAATGTTTTGTACAAGTCCAAGTCGAAAATGTCCATCACTCCTCTCTTATCCATCTATGCTGTAAACCAGAAGATCTGCTTCATGACCTTTCCAGACACAGAGGTGAGACTGACTGGCCTGTCATTCCCCAGGTCTTCCTTGTTTACCTTTTTAAAAACTGGGAGTTGTGTTTCCCCTTTTCTGATCGGTGGGAACTTCACTGGTCTGCCACAACCTTTCCAATATTGTAGAGAGTACCTTAGCCCCTTGAGGGGGACCAACTTGATTTTTATTTATGCCTCAACATGTTTTTCAATGGCGTGAAAAATTACCATGTCCAGACAGCTTTTGAATAGCTCGAAGGACAGAAAATCAACAATCTCTCTGGGTGTCCTGTGCCAGTACTTGGTCCACCTCACAGCAAAGTGTGTTTTCCCAATTTATATAACATTATCATCTTTTTTCCTGGAAAAAAATTACAATCCTGAATTGTATCATGCAGTTCAGAGATTCCCCTATGTTTTACTAACATTGACACTGAAGTATGTCAAGATAAAACAAGAGGTAGTGTGAAATTTTTAATCTAATTAAGTCAACTAGAGTTTCTCCATGGACTTCAAAAGCATGAAAAATTTACTGATAGTCTGATTTCCAGAAAATCTTACAGCATTGGACCAGCTGAAAATATCATGAATAAATAGACACAGATAATTTTGTATTTGAATTAAGCAGTATAGGTATTTCTCAGCTGTGCAATGTAATACAACAGGATCCGGCTTCTATATACATGACTTCGATGAACTTTTAGAATTAAAAAAAATACAGAAATGCCATTTTCCCTTAAATAAAAGAAGTATTTAACTTGAAAATCTATGCTAACACTAATGATTCAGGTAAATAATATCAATGGTTTTTCTGTAGAGCCAAGTTGCAATAGAAAGAGATAAGGTATCTTATACATCTGAATTTTTAGAACACTAATGCTTTTAATTACCTGTTATAATGAAAAAATCATGCAGGTCTGGAAGAAACTGTCTCAATAACACCAATATTTTCATGTTGATAACTTCTAGCACAACTTTTTTATCTGTGCCTTATGATTTACTTGACAGTCTTACTGTATCTAATGGAGACACTTTAAAGAACAAGAATAAATGGTTTCTTTATTCACTTTTTCAAACTTATTTGCAATTCAGAAAATACTATTTCATTTCACTATCTGGTTATATAATAACTCTAAATAGCACTATGCATCTAGATCTATTCTGGCTATATTTTATTTGAAACCTGCTGGATTCTTGTCCAACCAAGTAGCTTCAAATTATTTCTTCAGATTTGTAACCCATTAATTCATTCAAAAAAAAAAAAAAAAAAAAGAAAAATTNTTCACCTCTTCAGTTCTTACTAGAGTAGTTACAAGTCTGGAAAAGTATTATTTTATGGCAGAGATCTTTGGTGGGTCAGATATTAATTAGTGAAGTAAAGAAATTCATACTGAAATACTCTGTGCCATTTTGACCCATCTTCATTGTACTGCAACACCGAGGTGGTCTTTTGAGACATGCTCAATACTATACTTGCCACAAATTATTGAACATTCACTTGAAGAGAAGATCTAGTGAGATATAGATATCTATCCTTTTTTTTTTATGAATTTGATTGTGTGCCTTCACCCCAGCCTCACCTTTATTTCCCATAACCCTGCTCAAGCAGCCACCAGCAGCAGTTGTAATTGGGTGCACACAGTCATAGTGGTTGCATAGGACTCCAAGTACATCTGTGTGAGACAGATAATGCAATAGCCAGGGGCTGATCTAGGCAATTCACCTAACCAGAGTGCTGGGCAAGGGCTGATTCAAGACAAGTCTGTAATAAACTAGTATCTGTAGTCAACATACAAATATGACCATAAGTTAATTATCTAACTCCATAAATAGTGGACAGCCCAGGGTCTGTTGAGTCCTCTGGCGTAGAATTGGGCTGCTCATCAGGATCCCCCCATTGAGAAGGGCCACATCTCAGAGTTACTCCTTGAGGATGAGAGAATTCTTTTTGCTGACATACTAGGTAAGTGAATTAGAATAAGTGCACTCAAATTTTGATATCTTAGCTCAAAAGGATTGATTGTGACAAAGAGTTGAACAAGTCTGGGGCTAAGTGTGGACCCACACACATGTAAACTCCCCTCTGAAAAGGTGTAAGGGATGCCTTTCTAAACCTCATGTCTCAACAGGAGGGTGTCCCTGACAGTTTTATCTGGTCCTGTCCTCTATGCAGTAAATATAATCTAGTGTACCTGGCCATCTAATCCTGTCAAATCACTGTCACATTTACTATTAAACTTTGTTAAATTGCTGGTTTATATCAATAAATGTATTGTAACTTCCCTGTTACTAGTGAAGTGGGTCACTCCATCCACAACAAAGAGGCAACTTATTAAAGGCCTTATAGCACAAAGACACTTACCTATATGTTTTTCAGAGCCGGGGAGAGAACAGAAATCTAGTCACAGAAGGAACACAGAAAAGCTCTTCAAGGAGAACAGTAAGTGCGTAGTATTATGCTTGTTACTTTGTTTTCATTCATGACTGTTTCTTTCTCAGTGTATGAACTTGCACTAGATGACAAAAATGAATTGTGTCTGAGAAATAGACAATAGATGGTACTCAAAGCTAGATCCAAAAACTCATTCAGGTATCTCTACCAGTAAGAGAAAGAACAAAGTGATGAATGCTGATGAACAAAAACCCTCAAACAAAGAAAAACCCATGTAGTCTCTCAGGGTTTTTTTTAAGGCTGGTTTTTTTGGAGGTTATTTTTTATAAGCTGTGGGTGAATGATTTTTTTAGGTTTTAAAAAGATAATTTTAATAAGACAAAGAAGTACTTTTAGTGAAGAGTGTAAGTAAATCAAACTACTAGCTATATTAAATTCACATTTGAAATGAGAAAGCAAATTATATTATACCCTAACTATAAAAACATCCTGGTAATTGAAGTAGAAATACTTTATTTAGTGTTATAGAAGTTACTGAAATAATTGCTATCAACATACGGATAACTCTAAACAGAGTTCTGGAGACACATATGTTAGCTAAAAAATAAAAACTGGTTGGAGGTAAAACCTTAATTTTGATTGTTAAGACCTCATACAAACAAGAAGCTTGTTCACCAAAAACAGTATTCAGGTGCATTCCTGGATTGTAGCTTCAAATTAAAACCCTTCATATATTACCTTTTGTCTATATCTCTCAAAATACCCAGATTCAGGAAAAAAAACCCACACCAAAAAAAGCACCCTGTATCAAGATAACCTTTGACTTCCCTATCTCTCCCTGTTTCTTTCCCATTGGATTGTACCATTCATCTAGATAAGGAAAAACTCCTCAAGTTTGAGCAGATTCTGTACATCCCTCAAGGCATGCAAACTCCAGACATATTCAGAAATTAGGGGCTGTTCTTTCTAGGCCTTCTGGGAATTTCTGTATGTTAGACATGTACGTGTTTTGAGTACCTTTGACACAGGTCGTAAAACATTCATCATGTTGAAGCTATCTATGCCCTATAGATTCAAGGTTCCGGGAATATAAGAAGAACTTCAAAGAGCACTACAGCTTCAAACCTGAGTTTAATTAGTTATTTATTAGCCCAGATTGATGGATGAGGAAAAAATGAACAAAACCTGAATTACCTTTCACTGTATCTCCTGCTATGAATTGGAGAACTTCTCCACACTCACATGAGTGTCACTCCTCAGTGGGTTCTGCTGCTGTTTTGGAAAGTGCTGCCATCCAGGCAGGGGCCAACAGAAGGAGCCTACAGGGTGGCAGACAAACACACTCACTGAATTTCGAGTAGGGCCCCAGCAGAGAGGACAAGAAAGTCCCACCACTGTCATCTTCTGTCTTTCAGTGAGAGCCACAGGGTGCTAGAAGTTTGCTGTAATTGCTGCAGACACATTCTCAAGGAAGATGGGGCTGTCAGTCTTAGGACACAAAGGAATATTGAAAGGTGAACATAATAGGCAGAGATAAAGGATAAATACCAGATTCTATATACCAGAACACTCCCTAATTTTTAGGGAAGTTTTTCTGAATCAGATCATTCTGACTGCTTAACCTTTAAAACATCAAATGCACTAACAGTTGTTGGCTCTGTATATGTATACATATATATACATATGCAGACCTTGTGTCCATACAATGGACATAGTGTTCCAACTTTTACACACAGCTCAGATACAGCAGCTGTGTACTGACTGGCCATCAAGATCTCCCTGTGAATAAGCACCAGACATTTCCCTCATCAGTCTACCATTAGTCCCATTACAAGAAGTCTAGACTCTTAAATAAGCTGTAGAAGAAGTTTTGTACAACTAACACTCCTCTGTCCCCAGGCATATGGCACCGAGCTACATCCTTCTGTTCAGTTCAGTTCCAAGTTCCTTTTGCAGATACTTTTCATAGTATACAATGAGAGCACAACAACAAAGGAAGCTGAGGTGCAGTAAGACAAAAGTGATGAACAGGATGAAAAACTCAAGTAATGTGGATCACTGGGACCAGAGTGTAGCCATCTGAGAGTTCTTACAGAACTAAAATTCAAAGTATCAGCATCATGGGTGAGCTATGCCTTTTTAAAATACAGCTGCTTCTGCATGTAGTGAAGTCCCTAATGGATTTCTGTCTATAAAAGAGAAGCCAAAGAAAGAAATATGAATTAGAAGTTGGACAGTTTCTACACAATTCCCTGGAAACCCAGCACTCAATTTAAAGTCTAAGTAAGGTTGCTCCAGTTTTGTGTTCAGATTTTGGCTTTTATTCAGCCAAGATTCTTGAGAACAGAAAGCACGGCATAACTACAAATTAGGTAGCTTTGTGAAATGTGTAGCATTTCACATATATGTGATTTTGTGAACTTAGTTGCACGTACATCTTACCTAAGTTATTTTTGCTATTGTCAGATTTATAGTAATCATTTTACATCTAGTTCTGACTGCTCCTTCTATGTCAGAGTTAATTTCCATGGTACAAGTTTTCATTTGAGCTCACCTTTGGAATCAAACAGAATTGAACATTGACCTGTAAAACCTTCATATCTGGAGGTCTTTCCCAAGAAATCACTTCCCTAAGTATCTGGCAATGGGGAAAAGATATAAAAATTAATTACAAGAACACAGTCTAAAAAGGAAGTAGATGAGTGCAAAACATGTTGTGGGTATCTGATGAATCCAGAATTTGTATGAGCATTCAGTTACCTATAGACTGTAGAAGCTTTAACTAGGGTTGAAAAACATTTTAAGAAATCTAGGCACCTAACATGTTTCTTTGCCTATAAGCTTTGTGAATACACTCTAAGTTCCCCACATAATGCTAGAACAGAATTAAGCATCTAAGAAAAGCATCTGGCCACAGCCAGAAAAAAAAATAAAGTTACTTAAATCAGGAAAGATGGAGGCAAAATGAATATTTCAGGGCCAGGTATGATTTCTTTACATGAGCACAACTTTTAGAATGATGTATATATTTGTCTGGTCCCATAAACACACAGTAATTACTTTTTTTTTCCTAAGTGAATTAAATGCAAGTGCAGTTGTATGAAGTCAGATTTCTTGAAATCTGAATGTTACAATCTAAATGTATACACCTTGATTTGCTGGCAATGCTTTATTTTTAGAGGTAAAAACATATTTTAAAACATATGAAAAATCTACTTAATTAGATGAGTGCAGTTTCTGTAACAAGTTATTGTTTTTTAACATATATATATTCCTTGGAGATGTTTAAATACAAGTCACCTGTAAGAGTCACCTTCCTCTCCTCCCCCTACTTTTTTTTTTTTTTATTTTAAGGCAACCAATCCAAGATGAAGTTATTTAAAATAAATACTAACAAACAGAAAAAGTTAAGTATTCTGAAAATTAAGAGTTTAAATGGAACATTCATTTTTAAGAGCTTTTCTTTCTCTTACCTGAACAAGTAATTTTCACAGTCCTGTGACAAGCACATATTCTTTTCTGGCATAGGAAGAAGAAATAAATTGAAATGAGTGAGAAGATTCATTGACTTAGCTTAGGCATCTTAAGTGCCTTGTTTCATTAAGTGGAACCTAATTTCGGACAGATTTGAGGCTAAGGAGAAAGAAAAGGAAATTAGGAATGAGGCAAGAGAGAGGAAATAGAGGGTGGGGAAAAGCAAAGGCAGGAAAGAGATTGTGAAGCTCATTGGAGAATGTCTTCACAACTGATAGGAGGCTGAATTGAAAAGGAACTGTCTTCCCTGTCAAAGAGACGGTAACTCATTCTGCCAGGGGCAGTAGTTTGTTCTTGCTGGCTCATTTTTGTAATAAATTGGTTTGATAATTCATGTCAGCTTTTCCTGCAGATTATAGTGAGTGTAGTGAACATGAAAAAATAGGATGTATTCTGCCCAGTGAAACACTCCATAAGAAGCGTGTTATTCTATACCACTGACCATTGAATGAAAAGACATACAAATAAGCTCCTTCCTCATAGGCTGCAGGTTCTCTGTCTTCAATATGGTTCCTCAAAACCAATTAAAAATGCATCCTTGTATCAAGGTGACATGCAAGGCCCCAAAAAACTCGCTTAACAAGACTTCTAAAAGGGCTTACGGTTGTTCATGCATTCCAAGTTAGATGCATGGGACAAGATATTCTCAAGAGTTCAAAACAACAAGAAAAACTTTACTGACAACTGTAGAAGAACAGAGAACTTTGGCAAAAGGGTTACTGCAATAATCAGTCAACACAAAACACTTCTCAAAGCATTACCTTGTCCCAGTCAACTTAGCAAACTCTAAGTCCATTCAATTTTAAGTCATTCAAAAATTCCAAGAGAAGGAAATTAGAAAGAGAGACACAAAAGATATGGAAAAGGACACACATAGCTACCAACTCCTGGGTTCCAGCAGTATTCAACTGATAGTAAATTACAAGAAAAGGTAGGGTCAAAGCACACACTTACCTTCTGTTCAGCTTTAAATACTCCTTGGTCTTTCTAGGCCCTTCCCCCAGGTGGGATTTCTGATCATTTGGCCACTCAGGAGCTGGGTTAGGAGCTTCAGGGGCAGGTGTAGAGCATTGCCTCCAGTGTAACAGGAATTGGCAGCCACTCCCAGGCTGGGATACAGGCTCTAGGAATGGGGGGTGTGGAGCAGGGCACTTCCTCACCAGGGCAAGGCCCAACCTGACCCTTTCCCCACACACATGCACATCAAAATGTCTTGAGACATCAATATTTCCAGCCTCTCACATGAGGAAATTTGGATCTATACTTTGTGTCCTAAACAGGCACAGAATCCTAGGATTTTTAATTTCTCAGGTGAAGCAAATTATTAAAACCAACAGCTAATGTAATGCAACAGTTGCATTTTGCCTATCTCTCTATCACCCTAGGAGAGAAGTTTAAAAAATAGTAATAAAAAAAATTCAGACATATATTTATGCATCAAAACCAGACACTTTAGAAAAGCACTTTAAAAAAACCCCATTATTTTTGTTTATCTCATCAAAATGAGAAGACAATTGGAAATGTTGGGGAATTTTTATGGTAATCCTTGAGGGTAATTAAATACACACTTGTGCTAAATTTTCTCTTTTTAACCATTAATAAGCAATGCACTTAACAGTCCTACCACTGTGAGTGGTTCTCCAGGAAATCTACAAAGATTTGTCACAAGCCGAATCTTGGTATACACTTGCACCAGCACAAATCCTGTGAGCCTCACAGAGACACCTTAGCCTGGCTTTGGGTCCATCCCCCAGTCAAGGTCTGCTGCCCAAATATGACGTGAGCACATTGCTATAGGGATGGCTTCAATATAAAGCTGTGGATGTCCCTTATCTTGTCACCAAGGGAAATACTCCCTTATACACCATCCTTCTGTCTCTGGCATTCCTGTCTCCAGTCAGTTTACTCCTGCAGTTGGGCCTTCTTGCCCTTCATGCTAGATCATTCCCTGGTCACAAATTACTACTGCTGAGCAGTTGCCCTTTGAATTTCCCCTTCAGATATCTGGAGAAAGACTGTGCAGAAGGTTATTCAAGAACCTTAAGTTAAAAAGCCTTCGAACAAATAGTTATTCAGACGTCAGTTAAATTTATAACAACCACGAAAGCAATATAGTCCTTTGTATTACAAGAACAAAAGAACTTTTTACCTATTATCTGAATTACTACCTCTTCTAAGGGCAGTACTTAAAAAAACCAGTGAGATTTGAAATAATAATTAAAAAATTCTTTATTTTAAGTGTAGTGTACTGCAAGTAACAGCTGCAAAACCATGGGGGGAAATAATGTCACTAGTCTTGAAAAATAGCTAGGGTTTTCTTTCGCATTTGTTGATTTTTGTCATCATGAATTGCAAAATAATGATATTAATAAATTAGTAAATAAGAGGAAAACTGGTCAAGTCAGAGATTGTTCTAAAATTAGAAATAAACCAAATGCTGAGAATGAAAGTATTTTCTTAGGTCTGCTTACAGACCTTTATGCATGATGCGCTTGTTTAGTTAGAGCAGTAAGAGTCAAAGACGGTGCAGCTGAACTCTCTTCTGCCCTTGACTGCCTATTTTTCATTAGTAACTCAATATCATCCATTACGAATATGATTTTGTTGGGATTTTTTTCCTGAATTAATATGAAAGATAATCACTCCATCTAGCATTTCAGAAAGCAAGCTAGTACTTGTACCTTTGAAGTACTGTGGATGAATTGTGCTTATTTTACAGCCTAGGTCTATATCAGTATATTCCTCTATATTTCCCCAGACACACATTTAGTCATTCATCTCTCTGTTTAGAACATTCTATTCAGAGACCAGTGTTTCAATAGCCACTAAATTATTTCAAGAAATTTACTGAAGCATTAGTTGTATCGGCTTCTTCTTTTAAGTTTGTAAATAGAAGTTTGGTTTCCCAAAAATCTATTTTTGCTTTAATATATTTCAGAGAAAAAAACATGAGAAAGAATACTGCTCTGCCCCTTTGAGTCGCAGGTTTAAATAAAGGATAAATTTATGTCTGTCTTTGAAAGGCTTCATACTGTGGTGTTGGAAAATGTATTGTGAACCTCTTGAAAACCAGCACACATCTGAGATTACTGTAGGTCACTAGCACCACTTGGGTCACATCAGGATTGAGCTACAGATGTTTTAAATACTGTCACTTTTCATCATTTATATTTTAATGGTCGGACACTGCTGATGCATTTTGATGCTAGAGGGTGAAAAAGTCTATTTTGAAATACCAGCCATGTAAAGTTGAAAAGCTTCCCCCAGCACACTATACACATTCAGACGGCAGGGGACTTTATCAGAGAGGTGTTGAATTAAGCCTGGTTACCTTAGATGAAAGAACTCATCTCTTGAACAGGATGAACACAATTTGTGCTACCATATTTCCCTCATATACCCCAGCACTCCACTGATTTAAAGAGGATGTTAAATTAAAGCTATAGCATAGCAGCGGGGAGATGGTTCCAGCAGAGATGGGATTAAAATTAACTTTCTTATAGCAAAAGCTGTTGCATAAGAGACTGAGAGGGCAGGGGGGGATGGGGTTGAGGCTGTGTTTAGTTCTATGATACAAGCAATATCTCTGACATTTATGAAGATGATAATGACGTTCTAGTAAAGTTTTAATCAGGTAGTCAAAGTTAAAATGAGCCAATTTTACTGCTGCTACAATGAATGACATAATCTTAGAAAAAGGAAAAAGAAATATGGGGTGTAGATTCTGATCCCAATAGCACCTGGCAGCTCCTTGGTATCTTGTGCTGTTATGAGAGGCAGTTCCTTCCAGTCCTACAGACTTTTTCTAAACTGTGAGACATTTTTTCTCTATAGGGAGGTCCATGTGCAAGTCTCCCAGTTAGGCAGGTACCTAAGAAACTTGCTGGAGCATATTAATCCATATTTGAGTGTTTCTTTGTCCATACTTGAATGTTTCTTTCAGGGCAAAGTAGACTCTTGTGGGGAACAGTGTGCACGCATATTTTGTTCTGGTATGGAACCATCATATGGCTTCATCTGCTCACTCAGTTTCTGGAACTAATAAAAAGACAAACATTTTATGTTTAGTTTAGACCTACATGTTGAGTTTAAAACTCATCTGACTCCAGGAGTACTTCCTACTTATGAAGACAGAGACCACTTCAGTTCATAGCATCCCAGAATCACAGAGTAATAGAATCACAGAATTACTGACTCAGAGAGTGGTTGAAGTTGTAGGAGACCTTTGAAGCACATCTGTTCCAACTCCCCCTGCTCAAAGAGAACCACCTACGTCTGGATGCCCTGGACCATGTTAGGGTGTCCTGGACCATGTCCAGATGGCTTTTGGATATCACCAAGGAGGGACACTACAACATCTCTGGGGAATGTCTCCCAGTGCTTGGTCAGCCTTACAGTAAAGTACCTTGATGTTCGGAGGAAACTGCCTGTGTTTCATTTTCTGTCTGTTGCCTTTTATCCCTGGGCACCCCTGAAAACAGCCTGGCTCTATTGCCTTTGCACTTTCCTTCAGGCAATTAGATAAATTGATGAGATTTCCCATGGTCCTTCTCTTTTCCCATCTAAAAAGTCTCAGATCTCTCATTCTTTCCTTATATTGGAGTTATCTACGTTCTTTAATCACCCCTGTAACCCTATCAGACTATCAATGTCTAATTGATAATTCAGGCAACAGATTAAATTCTTCAGAAGCAATATGATTGTGAATTATACTCATTAGAAGAAACATTCAAAAATTTGGTGTAATGAGAAAGGTTGACAATAGAAAAGAAACTCAAAGGTTTTGGATTTTTCTAATTTCCTGTAACTTTATTTTTGAGCCTTCTTGAAATGCATACATATGGTTTAGGATTAAAACAGTGCTTCTCACTTTTTAAATTAACTTATTTTGCTTTAAAAATTACAGTTTTTTCAATAAAGGCCTACTTTTAACCTCGAAGTTATAAAGTCTTACAGAAGAATCTGTAACAGACAGCTTAAAAGGTTTAGTGTCAGGATGAGCCACACAAGGAACTCCTCCTTTGCTTTCAACATTGTTGATAAATTCAACAGTGCACCATTACTATATTAAGATAATGCTGTTTTTCACCAAATAGAGTGCTAGAAGGGGTTGGAGTTATTATTATGAAAATCTGTTTACTGCACAACACAGAAGTAATGCTTTAGTCTCATGTAGTTCTTAGGACCTCAAACTTTTCTCTACAAATATTATGTTAATTCAGTCTTTACTGATATACATGCATCTTTACTGATATCTATACTGATAAATATGCATTCATTAGGAAGAAATATTTTGTGCTTCCTTTCTCAACAGGAAGGAGTTTCCTCACTAAGAAATGCCTGCAATTTTTTTTGGCAAAGTTCTTAAAATGTGTAAGAATCACTGAAAACTCAAAATCACGATAATTTTCCAGATTTGAACTACATTTTAGGTTATGCATGGCTTCATTTTACTCTTTTCAGGACACTGTGAGAATGTTACTATTTCTTTCTTCTTTTGGGAATTAGAGAAAGGTTTTATGATTTCAGGCAGACATTAAAACTTCTGAGAGTCATTACAGCAATATCTCTGACATAGACATGAGTGGTAATATACTCCAGTTTTAACTCTTCTGTCTGTGAAGATAAAGAATTTCTTACAGTTTAATGTTGTGTAATAAAAAAAAAATCCTTATTATTTAATACTTTATCGTAGTTGCAAATATGTTAAGTCTTTGCCATGGTCTAAACTCCACTGGCAACAAAGCACCATCGCTCACTCCTCCCACACTAGATTGGGGGAGAAAATGGGAAAAGCAAAAATGAGAAAACTTATGGGTTGAGATGAATAGGTTGAGATTAATAGGTAAATCAAAAGCTGTGCACTCGAGCAAAGCAAAACAAGGAATTCATTCACTGCTTCCCATGGGCAGGCAGGTGCTCAGCCGCCTCCAGGAAGGCAGGGCTCCATTGCATGTAATGGTTACTTGGGAGGACAAATGCCGTCACCCTGAATGTCCTTCCCTTCCTTCTTCACCCAGCTTTCTATGCAGAGCGTGATGTCATATGGTATGGAATATCCCTTTGGTCAGTTGGGATCAGCTGTCCCAGCTGTGTCCCCTCCCACCTTCTTGTGCGCTCTCAGACTCCTCGCTGGTGGGTCGGGATAAGAAGCAGGAGACACCTCCGCTCCGTGTGAGCACTGCTTAACGATGACAAAAACATATCTATATCATCAAAGCAGCAAAAGCCCAAAACAGGGCCCTATACCACCTACTATGAAGAAAATTAACTCTATCCCAACCAAAACCAGCACAGTCCTTCAGTGCAAACATGGGAATACTTTAAAACTTGACTCAATGAAAAATAGGAGAAGAGAAAGAAGGAAAAGATAAGGACACGGACTATAAACAAGACTAACTATTTTTTAGAGTGAATAGTATCCATAGTGCTGTGGAGGATTAAAAAGCCCATGCAGAGCAGGAATTCCACACAACACCTATGTTGAAAATACAGATAAAGTTTAAATAATGAAAAGTCAAGATGAGATTAATCTTGTACTCTGGAAGATAGGTCACGCAGTCATTCCCTAGGCCTACATACAATAGTCCCATGGTTGTGACAGCTACCACCAAAACTGATAAACAGCTGGGCTTTTTGTATCATTTTTCCTTACAGGGAAATTTTTTAAAAAGTGAAAAATAAAAAGGGTGGTGATTAATGCAGCATCAAAGGAGACACATTTTTTAAAAATCAAGTAGATAAATCACTAGATGAAGTAAAAAGAAATCAAAGGGATTAACATGAATAAGGTGGGGGGAAAATTCCCTGAGGAATGGAGGTCTAGTACAAAGTGGTGGTGGTGGTGGTGGTGACTGATATACGCCCTTACCTAAGGTGCCTAAAATGTGTGAATGGTGAATGTGCCTTATTCAGGGTCTTGCTAGTATTTTTCTGGAAGCATAAAATATGTAAATCAGAATAAATCATTCCAATGCAATTCCAGTTCAAAAAATGATCAGCAGAAAAATAGGTACTTTATCTCTCTGAGGGTATTACATGTACAATTGGCCATATTTTGAGTAGAGTAGTATCCTGTGTAGAGGTTGTTTTGCTCTGTTCTGTAGATTTCATATTGAGATCAGAAAATACATTATCATCCTGTATTTTCTTCAGTATACACAATGAAATTTGATTTTTATTGCACAGATTTTATTTATTTAGATCTTGAATTTGCTAAATTTCAATATGTCTCACAATGCCAGCCTTTTTCTTGGAGGCAAGCAGTGGAAGAACACACTGAATTGTGTCAAGACTTTTTCATGTTATCAAAGTTTTCAAGTCTCTTGACTGTAGGCTTCCAGTTGTCTTTCAGGAGGTAGTTCAGTGATGTCTCATAGAAGTTACATGGCTTCTATTTTGTATTACTGAGGATAAAGAGTGTGTTGCAACTGTTTATGAGGTGCTTACTATTACATGTTCTCACAAATAGATTAGATGAACCTAACTTGGAGTGGAACAGTAAATGCCTAATTGCTAAGGAAGTTCATTCCATAGTTCTCAACCATTCCCTCACCAGTATACATCAATGTGGCTGGGATTTGAATCTTCACTTAACAAACAGAAGATAGAAATAATCCATTACCTTTCATGCCTAACCTCCTTAAGTTAAAAGGCTTGAAATGACTGAGAAATGGGGGGTTTTTTAATTACCTTTTATAAAAGATTCATAACACTTTCATGATTCAGTGAGATCACTGAAATATTATTTTCTTAAATATTAAAATTTAAGCTATGTTTTGACATTTAGAAGACGCTTAGGGCTATGAATAACTTGCTGCACTAAACAGAAAATGTGCTGTGCTATGCTTTGCTGTGCAGGTATAAAAGAGCTGTTTCACTTGGTTTCTTTTGTGCAAACAGCAATTCTGAAGCTTTAATTCCCCGTTCACCACCTGGAAGAGCTAGAAGAGTTAACAGATCCCATTGATCATGACTTAGACTACGACTGGTTCACTTGTATGTATATCAGTTTCTGTAATTATTATGTTATTTGGGATGTTGAAATTTCTGGCATTTTAGGGACTATTGGTTACACTGGCTTTTATCACTTCAATGAAGATCAAAGTTTTCAAGTACTTCTTTCATGCAATTTTGAAACAGATGTTTGTCAAGTATTTGAGTATGTAGTTAGTCTGTCTTTGTAGCCTATGTATAACCAGGAGCAACATATCTGGAATTTGAGAAGAAGATTATTACAGGATAGATTACATCTTTTGTCCTTTATTTGAGGGAAAAATATCTTTGAGAAAGAACTGTCCTGTTCGATAGAACTGTCAGCAGAATAGCTAAAGGCCAAAATTTACAGTAAAATTCCTTTCAAAAACATAGTTATCCATCTCTGCAAGCCACATCGAGATTCTGTTTCTGTCAAGAGCATTTTCTAATAACATAAAATTATTTTTCTGATTGCTGCTTGGTTGTTGTATGTGAAATTGCCTAGTAGTGAACAACTACTAGGCAAGATAAGGCAAAAGTTTTGCTTTTCTTTGTTTAAATGAGCTTGTCTGAAATGTCAAAATGAAAGTCCTATATATGCTTCAGGATAAAGGACTGACTGAAGACCTCTCTTCTGCATGGGCTAATACAGTCTTAAGACTGAACTCACACAGAGGATGATGTTCCAGACTCCAGTACAGTCCTTTGGCTGATTTAGGCAGCATCCTGCCTCTTGCGTGCTCCAGTCCAGGAGCAAAGCCTTGAAAAAATACCCGAATGACATGAAAATCTCCTTGATGTAACTGATTGATTTTTTTATATGTCTGGTTTTCATATGAAAACCAAAACTTTTTGGTTTTGCAACTATATTAAGAATAAGGAAAATTGATTCTTTCTTTACATTACCAAACAAGAGTGATTAGGTAAAAGTCTTTTATTACCACTACCCAAATGCTGAGGCTTTGCAGAATTTTGCTATCCAGTCAAATATTAAAGTTTTTATAATTAAAGGAAGTAGAAACTAACAAATGAGATAAAGCATATGTCTATGTCAATTTTACTTCATATAACAACTGAAACTAGCAATCTTGAACAATCCCATTTCATTAAACAATCCAGTTCATTAAACATATCAGTGCTATATTAGAATTTTACAAATTACATTTTTTCTGCTTTTGTGTGAGTTGGAGAAATGTAAGGAGAGGATTTAAAGAGACTCTAGACACACTAGGGCTATGTCTCCAGGGAAAGCTATCCTAAGGAGAAAAGCTACTTTGTGCTTCAATGAAGCCTATCCTCCATTATACAAGAACATTTCCTATTCTCTGGGGTCCCGTGTTGAAAATATTCTGGTGAAATTAAAAAAAATGAGTCCTAGTTTTTCATACAGCTGAGGCAGAAAATATCCTACATATTCCTCTAGCATCTGGAGCATTAATTATTTGAAGAACATCATTCATGAATGATCTTGCTTGATAAATTTAAAGAAAACTACCTAAATCAGAAAAGAGTTCCATAAAAGTCCAGGCATTGTTTGAGAAAGTATTACTGTATCTTGGGAATTTTGTGTACATATCTGTGTGTGTGTGTGTGTGTGTCTGTGTGTGTGTATAATAGTTGCACGTATATGTTATATGTGTATATATAGAGAGATAAATTATACATATATTTAAATGATAAAAGAATCCATCTAAATACCCCATAATACAGAGATCTGAGAGACAATTCCTGTATTTTCTAAACTTTCATCTTCATACATGGAATGGCACTGACTTAATTCTGTGGATTTAGCTCCTACCAGAGCAGATTCAACTTATCTAATTTTAGCTACTTTAAAATGCAAGCATCTGGTGTCAGCGACTTTCTTAGTCTTTCTCTATTAGAGGAGAAGAATCATTTATGTAGTTTATTTACTTCTTTTTATCTTCCCTACTTTAGAATTGAACTACCTGTCTTCCCTACAGAAAGTTAAGAGCTTAGGTTAGAAAATCTGTAACTCTAAATTAAAAAGGGAAAAAGCAAACCAAACAACAAAAACCCACAACCATACTGAGACAAATCTTAGCCTTACATCTGTTTAGTTCACTTTAGTCAGGTTCTGATACATTAGGCAACAGCATACCACCCTGGAATTTCTCAAAAGTATAATAAACAACATGATAAAGAATGACTTTGGATATAAAACACAAATTGCTTTACTTTACAAGTTAAAATAAGTTTTAGGGAAGAGATGGCTTCAATTACAAGTAGATTGTATTTTGCATAATGAAGAGAAATAGTTCCTTCAAGGCAACAATGAATATGATCTATTTCAAATAAGAAGTTGAACAGATTTTCATACTAAAAGTACTTACTATTTCCTAGTAGATATATCTGTAAAAGTATAGGTAGCCAGAGGAATACTGCTACCTCAGCATGTGAAATTTGTTGATCATGATCTATAATTTGATTTTTTTTTTTTTAATATTGAACATATGTCTTTGCTTTGCTTCATAATTCAATATGTAACTAGACCATGCATTAAAAATTTGGATGGCTAAAAGATATGTGTTAAAATCGCAACATAGCCAGTATACTTTAATATAGATAGTACACTTAATACCTTTCTTCCCCAGCATGTATATACGAATATGTTATCCACCAGTTCCAAGAAGACCAGAACAAACCTCGCTTAATTTTAGAGTGAATTACAAATGGCATTTGTTATATAACTACAGAGGCAGTAAAACATCCACTGTTCTAAATGCCCATGTGCTATTACAGGCGACTATTACTTTGCTTTTGTGAGCTGCTGATAACGGTATTATTTTTAAACGACAATTAACATTAGGTACTTAAGATGTCAGCTCACACATACTGGTTTTGCTTTTATAAATAGTTTTCAGTTAGAAATTCATTATTGACTGATGGCAGTGCTCTGACACTATGAAAATAGCTATTAAATAATCCATTTACTACCAAATTAATTTAGCAGTTTTAGATTGCTCATTTAGATTGATAATAGCAGTTGCTATTAAAAATAGCAGATATAAGTGCACTCCTCACACAGACTAGAAGACTCAGGATATTTACCTTTCAGATTATCTTCTTTCTATATCCTGAAAGTTCTTCACAATATAGGGTCTTGATGTTATGAAGTACTGGAAAGTGTTTTTAGTCTTCAGCTGCTTTCAGTCAACAAGCAATATCTCATCTTCACATGGAAATTTTATCTTCATAAGATTGATATTGGTATGCCAAGTAGTACATTATGCTTTCTGTAAAGTACAGAGGACCACCTGTGGGATGTCTGATTCTTGGAGTCAAAGACGTGGAACAAAGATAAGCAAAGTTTCTAAGAACGTGCATAACTGATGTGCAAGAATAATAACGTACTATTTCTTAAGATCTCAAATTTGCTGAAAGTCCTTACAAGTTTTGCTGTGATGTACCTGTTTTGTATTTATTTTCAGTCTCATCACATTTTTGGGAGACCCTGTGTCTGCTATTGACCTCTCAGATTCATTTCAAGTCCTAGTTAGATACCAAACCAGACTGAATTGCAGAAAAAGCTCTGTGGCTCAATGCAGAGTAAGATTGTCTTCCCACTGCCTTCACTCTGTAATCCATAATTAATTGTCCATCCTCTACCATTTTTAAATCAAGCCTAAATACAGGGTCAAACATTCACAGAGTAACTAAGACTTTTACTTAAACATTATTTTAAAAAACACTGTAGGAATAATTAAAAGGTGCACATTGGGAGGAATAGCGTCATAGAAATGTAATTTATGAAAACGGTTATAAAAAACATAGCAATGTGATGGTAAAGTAGACCAAAATGAATTGTTTTCTTTTGAAAATGGAGATGTGTGAGAACAACAACAACAAAGAATTTAGTGAAAAAGTGATGTTCAGAGAGTCATAGATAAAGTATTTGTGACTTGGTGGAATCAAAAGTCATTGTTAATGAAAGGTGGCATTTGTGCATGTTATTCTGTAGCTGTAAGGTTTATTGGCATTTGCTTAACAATTATGATGATTTTATCCATTTTACACTTAAAAAACGTAGAAAGGATGATACAATCCCAAAATATTTGTAGCAGATAAAGATAAAATTCCTTTCTTTCAGAGAAAAAAAAATTCTGAAGGAAATAAAATTCTAACTATTAAACTGCTAACCTTTATGTGAATTCCAAAGTGTTTACTTTAATGAAGTAATCACTACAAGCTGAGGTTGTGTGAGACTCCTCTGCTAGGTATATTAATCACACGATGTTAGAAGCCACAGACCATTACAACCAAAATGTTATAAACCCTGAGCTCTCAACTTCAGCCACAGAGAGCTTTGGGGGTTTTTGGTTGTGTTTTGTTGTTGGTGAAGTTGTTGTTTTGTCTGTTTGGTCTCGTTTGGGTTTTGTTTGGTTTTTGTTTGGATTTGGTTTTTCGAAACTGTTAATGGAGAGAGTTGACCAGAAGGGTTTTGTTGGGATGGAAGGTTGCCATTGTGACAAACAGGTAACATACACAAGTTTTGCCTTTAAGGCCATTTCTGGAGCAACCTCATTCTGTCTACGGATAGCTGTAAATCAGAAATAATTCCTATGGCATGATTTTATAATGGCTTTAAATGAACAGTTAAATTTCATTTTGTCAAGCTAGATAAAATGATAAAAAAAGAACATAACTTTTAAAATTCACTTCCACTTCACATGGCAAACATGAAATACTTTTAGAAGTATTTAACTTTTAAGTAACGTTTAAGTAATTTCTAGTTAAAAGTCTTGGAAATTTTATTTATAGAGAGGAATACAATTTTCTTTTCTTATCAATGTTAGCTGTATTTATATTTTAACTGACTTATGTTAGTTATTCCTAGTTATGTTTTAGTGGATGTGGTGGCATTTGGTCAAATATTGGCTTTGGTGATATCGGAGGTGTTTTCCAAATTAATGATTCTATGTTTCTGTTCTATGACTTCTAATGTATTTGATTGTTCACAGAAAAATGAATTTATGTTAAATGGGCCATCAATTTTCAGGGCTATGTTCAAAAAGACAGTTTATTTCAAAAGGATTTTAAACAGTAAAGTGTAAGACAGGATTCAGATTGATGGTGACTTTGTCATAATGGCCATGGATAGAACAGGAAAAAGTGAGCCTAGCAAACCTATTATTTGTCCTTTTCACACAAATTATAGTGCTTTGGTTGGTGGAATCCCCCAAAACCCAACTGAAATGTGAGTGACTAATTCATAGGGGAAGACTCAGGAAAAACATATTCAGTTTGAGGGAGTTTTTTCCCCTTGCTTTCTATAGCTTGCAACAGGATTTTGCTTGAAAAGCCTTCTCAAATCCCATCTGCAACAAGTCCTCTTTCATAAGTATTTGCAGGTTTCTTGCTCTAATGGTATGAGTTGAGCAGGAGTTAGAGAGAACCTGTTAGTTATACACAGGTTTCATAATGCTGGCTCATTCCTTTTCTGTTAGTCTCTCTCCCCCTTTAACTGAGAATATCTTAATGTCTTTGGTCTTTTATAGGACTTTCATTCTCCTTTTATGATGTCTCTGAAAATCCATCACGAAATAAATTTAAATCTCCATTGTGTGTCTTTTATGAGCTATTTGACTATATCTGTACTAAGGGGGATGGGGTGGGAGAAACCAACAAAAAAAAAAGACAAACCAAAAAACAAGTCAGCAATAACTTGGTGGTCTTCAGACCCACACTTCATGTCTGTAGAACTGAAGCTCTTATGCCTTCCTTTTATGTAGGAAATAATATTCTCATTTAAGGAAGAACCTTTGTCCTCATGAGGTTACGTTCCAATTTCGCAAAGAAAGTCAAAGCAAATTAGAGAATATCAGGTAATTATTCTGTGAACTGAACTTCCAATGTGTGGTTCAGTTCAAAGTACTAACATATATTACCAAATTTATATTACCAAATTTCCTGCCTTTTCAGTCCTAGACTTTTAAAGCTGACGTGTCACAGTTAAAAATCCACTCAAAAGAGAAAATACAGTCTGAGAGAGGAAGAAAAACTATCTTTGTGATATATGCAGAAAATGTGTCTCAGTAAAATTAAATTACATCTTTAATGAGCTAAGAACTTCTCCATAATCTCAGTGAACTCTTTTCATGTGATTTTTTATGCCTATGAGTTCCAGAATAATTAAAATACTTTTACCTATATCAATTATTGGTTTTGGCTATAATAATAGAAGAAGCAAAGTTTTTTGCTTTTTAACGTTTTTTTAAAAATTCTGGTTTTAGCTACTTAATCTATTAAAGGATATATTAACTAAATAGGTTTAAAAGTGCCATTATGTTCTTTTAAAATTGAAAAAATGCAAATTTAAATGTAAAAATTCACATTCAGTAGACATAAGCCCAAAATGTATTGATAAAAGGCAGTGAATGAGTTGGTGTAATTACCTGTAAAAGTTTTCAGAAATAAGACTCAGTGTGAAACTCTTTCTGACTACATTTGGGTTTTTTGTGTATCGATACGTGACTGCTGATAAGAGCCCCAGTTAAATACTACATTAGTGTTAGATTTCATAATGATTATTTGGAGTATGCAGAGGCTGCTAGGAAGGTGATACCATTAATGTTATTACAAGATTTACTTTCTATTCTCATGTGCAGCAAAGAGTAAATACCTGTAGGAAACAGACGTTATGTTGTGGCTTCTATTTAAGGCTGTATCATTGTTTTCCAGGAGCAGTTGTGCTAGATTTCGGCTGGAGTAGAGTTAATTTTCTTCATAGTGGCTGCTCTGGGGCTGTGTTTTGAATTTGTGTTGAAAACAGTGTTGGTCATACAGGGATGTTCTGGTTGCTGCTGAGAAGTGGTTACACAGCATCAAGGCCGTTTCTGCCTCTCACACCACCCTACCACCCAGGGGGCTGGGAGTGCATAAGAATTTGCTGAGGGGACATAGTCAGGACAGCTGATCCCAACTGACCAAAGGGATATCCCATACCATACGACATCACACTCTGCATATAAAGCTGGGGGAAGAAGGAGGAAGAGGGGGATGTTCGGAGCAATGGCATTTGTCTTCCTTAGTCATTATTAAATGTGGAGTCCTGGATTTCTGGAGATGGCTGAGCACCTGCCTGCCAGTGGGAAGTCATGAATTAATTCCTTATTTTGTTTTGCTTGTGTCCATGGCTTTTGCTTTTGATTTACCTATTACACTGTCTTTATCTCAACCCAGGAGTTTTTTTTCTCTTTTGCTCTTCTGATTCTCTCCCCCATCCCACTTCGAGGAAAAGTGAGCAATCGACTGCATGGTGCTTAGTTGCCAGCTGGGACAAAACCTCTACAACAGTTTTCACAGAGTTTTATTTATACATTTCCATTCCTCTGATAAGAAAGTCTCTTGCTAAAAGCTAAAAGCTTTGACTATTTAACTAGAAGTCCACCCATCCCAGCTGGAGTAAAGGCTGTGTCTGTTTGGACAGTTGTTCAATACCCATAGAAGTATCCATTAGGCACGGGCAGATCAGCCCTACTGAACATTCTGTAGGTATCCATAATAAGTCTGCCATGTTTAACAATGTGGAGTAATTTGTTCATATTCATTTGCCATCTGTGTTGCACATGTACAGTTACAGGGTGCCCAAACTGAACGGGATTCACTGAATATGTCCACAGCAGCAAGTAATGCAGATAAATAGGACTGGGCTTGCAGAGTGAAACAGCTGGTGCTGAGGATGTGATGTACACATTAAGTATTTCAAAACAACTTCACTTTGAACTGTACATCCATCAGCTGCCCAGGATGTAAACACTTGGATTTGTCTTCTCAATAAGTCCCGTTCAAAGAGCGTGCTGAGGACGACATAGACGTCTGCTCCAAAACTCATTTCTAAATGAAAATGAAATTACTGTTTAAACACCCCTACTTGCCTCTTTCTAAAACAGACCATTGGAAAATAACAAGTAATACCTGAAGGTTAAGGAGAAAAGGATGTATGTTTTCTTTGTTGTTTTCTTCTGATTTTGGCTTTCATGGAAATGTAATTTAGTCAACTAAGTCTTCCATTGGCAGTAACCCCGGATTATGGATTAACTCTTTAATAGAGGCAAGTACTGGAGCTGAGTTTCTATAATGCCACGTTCTGAGGGGAAGGAACAATTGGATAAATACAACTATACTGCTTCACAAACTAGATCAGGCACCAGCTTTCAAAAATTCTACTGCAACTAGGATTCTTGGAAATTACGTTTAACATCCAGGGATGAGTAGTATATTCAATGAATAGCCTTTTTTGTAAGCAAACTTTATAATACCAACCAAAACTTTCTCTCATTACAAGCACAAACTTGATTATAGAGAAAAACATGTTTTAGTGGTCTATTACAGCCTCTTCTGAGAGAATATACAGCTTCATTATTGAAATGAAGCTGGATATCAAGTAAACTATAAAAAATTTATTGGCTTTTCAAAAGGAGCTCTCACTTTTAGCATCTGTGAAAGATAGGTGAACACTTTGAATTTATTTTTCATAAGCTAGCCCCCCCTTATGTATTTCTATCAAACCAGAAATATTTAATGTTTATAATTTAAAAACAAACAAAAATTTCAGAGTACAGAAGCATATCAGAGAATATAAACTTCTTGTAACATTGCTATGCATCCCATAGGTCTCAGACAAGAAACTATATCAGACTGACTTGGAATAGAAACACTTTAGAAGTGTTATATATGGCTATACTGTATTATGTTTTTTCAGAAGTTCAAAATATTCACCAAAAATTTATATTTATTATACTG